>JBBBDQ010002047.1:2032500-2217500 GCA_037127315.1 Ascarosepion bandense | reverse complement strand
ATATATATATATCAAGGCGAAGAGAACCAACAGTTTTAGAATTCAGAATTCTGCAGTATTTACTTTTTACAAAAGTGCTCAACACAACAAATATTGTAGAGCAAAATATAATTAAGTTTGTTCTTTTGTTTAAAATTTATATAGATTACATTGCGACACAGAAATTTCTGTTTCGAGATTTTACCTCGTCATCAGGCAATGTAAGCTCATTGTTGCTAAAATGATTTTCATTTGAATATAAGAAACAATACGTTTGTTATTTATGGATGTGGGAAAACAGAAAAATTTATATGTGTCCTCAATTTAACATATCAGAATAGAGATCCACTTTAAATTTTAAAAAATGTTATAATTTGGGGGAATAATGATTTCTTCTTTCAATCTTAACGGCAAGAGTGTCAGTCGATCAAAACCCCTGTCTAGATTGCATTTCCATTCATGTACCCATTTTTGTTACAAGATTATTATCTTAGTTTTCCCAGCATTTTGTAGTTAAATTGAACACACACATAAATTTTTCTGTCTTCCCACATCCATAAATAACAAACGTATTATTTCTTATATTCAAATGAAAATCATTTTCACAACAAAAAGCTAATATTGCCTGATGATAAGATAAAATCTCGAAACAGAAATTTCTGTGTTGCAATGTAAATTATATTAAATTTAATAAAAAACAAATTTAATTATATATATATATATGGAAATATTATAATTTCCACTGGCCTTAATCATTTGAGAAATCATTTGGAAAATATCTATCTTCTGTTTGTTTGTCTTCCATGAAATCTTTTGTGGGTCAATTAGTAGAGACACATTTGATCTAAAGACAGCATCTCTCCAGTGTGAGAGTTTGCAGGCTCAATTCCTGCCGGAAGATAGATATTTTCCAAAACCTTTCTCAAACGATTAAGGCCAGTGGAAATTATAATGTACTGTTTAACTATATATATATGTATATATAAAAAAACAAAAAGAAAACAGACTTTCTACTCAAATCCGAGTATCCATTAAAAAATAATAATGTTAAACAAACAAAAAAATTCAAATATGTCGGTTAATGCGAGTTTCATGGATTTCTGTTAAATTCCATAATGTTGCATTCAGTTGAGTTTGTTTACATTCGTATACAATCTGAGCAGATATTTATTGTTTGATGAAAATCAGGAGAATACCTGTATAAAAGTGAAATTGAACTTTGTCTTCCATGAAATCTTCTGTGGGTCAATTGGAAAAGACACTTCTGATCTAAAGACAGCATCTCTTTGGTGTGGGAATCTGGAGGTTGTGGTTAAAGCCAATGATGATTTTATTAAATAAATTAACTTTTTAGTATTTCAAGATATTTTTGTGTAATTTTGGTATATATAACTGTTAAAGTGAGATGTCAGTATCATTTCCATTTTTGCGTAATTTAGGAGACAATTTATCCATCGCGCCCTGTGTGTGCATATATATACGTGTGTATATGTGTGCATATGTGTGTATATGCATGTGCATATATATATACATATATATATATATATATATAGAGAGAGAGAGAGAGAGTGAGAAAGAGAGAAAAAGAGAGAGATAGTATGTGTGTGTGTTCCTTGACATAGAGTAGTCCTTTGTGAGTTATAGTAGAGCATTTCTACTGTATAGTTTTCACTCCTCAGAGGGTACTCATGTTTATAGCTTTTTGCCAGACTATGCTAAGCTTAATAAATATTTTCTATTAAAGCATGATAAATATTTATCATGTAATATTTATTAGTTACTTGTGGACTTGGGCCTATGTTTAATAAAACCCTACTGGTTGTGTTATAAGCAAACTGATCAAGTTCACCATAATGGTCTACAGATTTCCATCCTCAATGGGTACTCTAAATCTTAGCCTTGTGCCAGATTTTGCTATGTTTAGTAAATGTCTATATATTGTCTCTTTTGAAAATATTTCTTTTTAATTTTTGATGATAATTTTGAAAGTATCTTTTAGAAATTGTTCGTGATTTTATTTGTTATCATTTCATATATTATTCAATTTAATGATCCCATACATTCAACATAAATTCAATTTTATTCTTTATGCTGTACTATTTAGATAGGCTTAATCTTACAATTTAGCTTTTGGTGTTAGGAAATCTTTTAAAAACTCTAATTTGCAAAAGTTTCATTTTTTTAACTCTTTAAATATGAAACACTGCAAAAAACATTTTTTTTCTAGAAACTCTCATTCTAATTTTCACCCAGATTTAATTTAATTTTATTTCATTCAAATTTTTTTTACTCCCTATAGAGTTACTGAGTTAGACTAAAAAAAGCCTAATACCCTATCAATACACCTGGGAATTAGAAAATTCCTGTGATGAAACTAAAGATTTTATGAGAGATTCTAGCATCATATTTATTGGCAAATCATATCTTAGGTACAATTCTTTTTTGTAAAATTATTCAAGTAACTAAGCATCATTTTTTAGTAAATTTATAGAAATTTCAAAACTACTATAATAATCTATTTATTAAAATATCAGTATTTTTATATTATGAAATGAATGCATTCAGTTTTGCATATTTAATCTTCAGAAATATACTACTCTTCTCATGATATATCCTCAGTATACAGATCACCTCGGTATATTTTTCAACATTCACATTCTCAATAGTACATACACTTGCAATTACATGTCTTAAATTTCTTTTCTTTCAGCTACAAAACATGGCTTTAAGTAAATTTTCTACAGAATATAAGTTTTGCCATTTTTAGTTAGCTCATCAAAGAAGCAAAAAGATTTTATGTTCAATACTTTAAAAATCAAGAGTCAATCTTAAAGCTCTATAATAAATTTAAATTTGGAATTTTGGCATATATTTAAAAGAAAAAAAGTGAAGATTTTCTTACAGAAAAATGCGAAGATTGAAAAGAGTTAACAAAGAAAAGTCTTGTAAAAATTAAATCTTTCTTTTTTTCTGACAAACTTAAAAAAATGGGGTAGCCTTTTTCTGAAGTAATCTGCTGTAAAAAGATAACAGATGGTAGCTATTGATCACGGGTGACAACACATTTTAATAGAAAAGCAAAAAAAAAAATGGTATTTTATACCAGTTATCTGTAAGTGTATGAGTTTTGGGTTTTTTTTTTTAATTTGAAGATAAATTTACTTTGTAATTAGTGAAGGAACATTCTTAATTTACTGCCTAAGATCTCTAAGTAAAGATCTTCATTACCACCCAATCCCCCACAAAATACACAGAGATGAGAAAGATGAAGTTGCAGGAGTAGAAAGGGGAAAAAGTTATTTACTAGTGATTTAATTATATTTATATTTCAAACCTTGGTGAATAGAAAGACAGCCCCAAATCTAGTGGGCTTGTTCACTATTGCAAGCTACTGCTGCTTACTGTAAGACTGATGGTAATGGTGATGGTGGTACCATAGAAGGAGGAGGGACACTGGCTGGCCAACTGGCACAATTGGTAGGTAGAGTTAAGATCACGTGGGGTATTACTAGTACATTTGTTTGTTTGTTTCTTACTTTTCTACTAAAGGAACACAATACAGCAAATGCAAAAGTATAAAAGTATAAGAGACTAGTTTTTAATGCATCAGTAGTACACTGAAGACATTGGGAGAAACTAGTTCTTCACTGCCCTTACCAGTCAGGGAATCATAGTTTGGAGAAAGAGAGAACAAATAGACATTTAGTTGTAACAATGCCGGTAGGTCATACCAAAAAAGTTTATTTTAATTTTAAATTTTAAAAAAATGTTATGATGCATTTTTTCTTTTTTCTTTTCTCTATTTATTTATTTGTTTTTGAAATTAAGTTATTGGAATGGAAGAGAAAGATGATAAATCAAAAACAAAAAGATTTTGGAAATTTACTTGCAAGTTTATACTCTGGAATTGGATATTTAAAATTCTTTGAAATTTCTGGATTTGATCTTAAATGGAGAAAAGAAAAAGAAAAAACTTTATACCACTCATTGATATTACAAATTGTATTTTACTTTGAATGAAAAACACCTGAATTCTTTTTTCAAGGAATTGGATTTTTCACATTCTTAAATATTGTGTTCTTACATGAAAAAAAAAAAACACAAATATTATCTTTTATTCTCATTATTAGTGAAAAATTTCAATTTCCTTTCATTTCAGAAAAATCATTTTTAATGTTGTACTTTCAACTATTCAATTCATTAAAAAAAAGTTTCTTTTTCGATAGTTTTTTTTATTTTATTTAGTTAACATTTGATTTATTTTACTAAATATAATTTTTTAATTTTTTTCCAAATTTATTCTTAGTTTTTTTAAAAACGCATTAAAAATATAGTAGTAGTCAGTATAAAAAGTTTTTTTTAATATTTTATTTTTACTCTTTAAATTCAGTAAATTAAAGAAACTGATATTAATAAACTCCATTAGATTTCCCCCTAGTACAATGTATCCAGAAAAAAATTTGCAAAGTGACAGGACTCTTTTCCAAGTTAATTTTCACAAGAAAAGAGACGAAAACTTTAAATAATTATAGCAGCAACTCACTGCTGCTTCTAGTCAGATTCTATTCCTAAAAAAATTACTCTTGTGTTTTGGAGATAGTTTTTTTTATTCCCATGAAAAATAGGAGGGAAAAGTTGCCAATTTGAGATAGGTATCCCAAGTGCTACAAGATAGCAAGACAACAACTTAAAAAAAAAATCTTTCCCAATGATATTTATCTTAGAACTTGCCTTAGGAATTGAAGTAACATTTCTCTAGTCTACAAGTGATAGAGATATCAACAACTGCTCTGATCAAAGTGATGATACTTTAAACAGCTCACCAAAGATTAAAATGGGAAAATTTATCCTAGCCAAGATGTACTTGTAAAATCTCTGATATACAAAAGTTAAGAGTAACTACTTAGTGCTGAGAATTGAAATAAAAACTTTATAAATAATAGATATTTAATAGCTGATACTAAAAAGTGGGGTACAAATATTGTTCTGCCACCACGCCCCTGCCAAATCATTTGGCACCCCTTTAAAAAGATAACTAATTTTTGTGTGCTAAATCTTCTAACCTAAACCATTTATTGTACATATTTCCAGTGCTTAATATTATTTCACTTCCTACTGTAATTATTTGTCATGAAAAAAATTCTTTTATTGTAAATTATCAAAAAGAAATTGTTTCTTTTTATTTGTGACTTTTTCCCAATCTGGGAACCAGTCAATGTTACTCCAGCCTGCATGTTAAAATTCACATAAATGTGTTAACATAAAACACTTTTACTCACAACTCTCCTGAATAAACATTCTCTAAACTCAAATTATCCTGATTATTATTTGATCATATAAAATCAAGTTATGCTTGATTTTGTATGGTCAAAAGAACTTTCATGGAGAAATAATTTTAATTTTTTTAAATAGAAATTGATGTAAAACTTAAACTTGATTTTTACATCTCAAATAAAGATTCTCTCAAATCACTTAACAAATTTTCAAAGCTACAGTAACATGGAAAAGTTACTTTACTATCAAATATTTCAAACTTAAATCATACAATATTATAAACTGATTCACTCACACTAATATTCTTATCTTGGTTGTTACCAATACATTTTGACTGTTATACTCTGTAGTTTTCTCCAAATGTCTCTCATAGTTGGTAACATTTTGAAAACTTAAAATTAGACACTTTATTCAGATGTTTGATTCTTTGTAGCAGGAAGATACAATGGCTGAAAAACATTGTCACCATAATGACCAAGATGAGATTATAACTGCGTAAATCAGTGTATAATAATAATTCCACATCTAAAAATATTAGACAAATTAATCATAGAGAATAATTTTGGGCTGAACATGATTTGCTAAATGATAAATCTAGCTGAATCTTACATTTTTAAAACTTAATCTTCTTCAACAAATCCAAGTATGGCAATGTATCACATTTCAGTGAGTTAAATTTGAATGACATGTGAAGATATTTAAAACATTATTAAATGTTGAATTTTATGTATGGCACTCAGTGAGGATAAAATTCACTACTTGGATACATAGATAAACTGAATAAAATATGTATTAAGCCAATGAAGTAGAAACCTATATCATATTTGACTTGTTAATTTGGTTCACATTTTCTAATCCTGATAAAAACTCATTTTTTTAATATTTTAACTGAGCTTACAAAGATTTGTTGTTGCTATTTGATGATATATTTGTGCAATGAAGAATATGGATAAAACACAGAAAAAAAGAAAAAAGATACGATTATTTTTCAGAATTTATTTTGTATAATATCTGTTTCTTCTCAAAAACTTTTTAAACTAAAAAGTTACCTGAGTATAAACACAATGGATTATGCACTGAGATAATCAATGTATAAGAAATAATTTGATTTAAATTTACTTTGAAAGAGTTTTTTCTGTTATCACAAAAGAAGAATTTATATACTCTTAGGGGTGTTTGAATAATCTAATAAATTTAATTTGTGTTAAAAATCTTGTATTTAAGAGTTTTTTTTTTAATTTGAAAAAAAGAGAAAACGATGTGAATAAAAGATGAAATTTGAATGATTCATTTAAAAATATCTTCATAATCATTTTTAAGGTAACACCTTTTTAAGCTGATAGATGACAACAGACATAGATAGATAGATAGATAGATAGATAGATAGATAGATAGATAGATAGATAGAAGTAATAAAGAACAAAAAAGATAAAGTGATATGGATAGACAAAAGCAAAGTGATAAAATCAAATGTATATAAAGGAAACACAGCAGTAATGAAAGAGAAAATAATTTAAAAAAAGAGAGTTTTTAATGACAGCAGAACAAACTAGAAAATATGGTTTGTATCTGCCCATAGAAATCTATACATTTCAATTTGCTTTGAAGTCCATAAAATTGCAATAATTCTGTATTTAACTTGATCTTATTGATTTTGAACAAGCCTATAATTTTACTTTAACAATACTAGCACCCAGCATAGTTATTTTACTTGACTATATTCCATGATGGACCAAATCTCTAGTCCAATCAATGTAGCTCTACATTCATCATTAGTGTTTATGAATTTAACTTGCTTTTATCTTGGTACTATCATCAACATTGAAGGGATCTATAATTTTACTGACCTTAATCCTGGTCCAAAACATTACTTAATATCACTAATGTTGCTGTCTAGGTTGGGTTGGTTGACTAGTTTCATGAAGGATGCAACCTATAGCCTATCTATCTAATGATCAAATATATTCATCACTTGCAATGACTTTTAAGAAGTCAACTTTCACGTATCTCTTTTGGATGTTTTCTTAAAGGTGGTACTTATCTTGTTTCCATGTCTTTAGCCAATGTTTTTACTATTCTGCATCTTTTTTCCCTTTCTATATTAGCAACACCAGATTCTTCAAATATTTTCTTGTTGGTCAATCCAGTCTTTTTGCTTACTTTTACTCTTAATTTTTCTCAGATATATTTTTGAGACATTCTTAAGATTCAATTTTCTTCTTGTTCTTACATTGTAATTTTTCTTTTCATTTTCAATTTCTTTTTTGATTGCTCTTCGATTTCAGTTCAAATTTTTTTTAAATTTTCCAAAGTCATGTCCTCAATAATTCAATAACTTTAAAATACCATCTTTCTTTTGAGGTTATATTTTTCTTAGAATCTACAACGAACTTCAAATATCTATAAATTAAAAAATGTCATTAACAACATTATTATATATTTATTTTTTGCAATATCATTAACAAACTTTCATTTACACAAGCGCACATGTATATACGTGTGTGTGTGTGTGTGTGTGTGTGTGTGTGTGTGTGTGTGTGTGTGTGTGTGCATAAGTATAGGGTAGGTATGGATGGAATAATATTCCATATCTAAAGAAAACTATTCTTAAAATAGTGCTCAATACAAAATAGAGCTAATAATATATATTCAGAAATTATGACATAAATATAATATCATAATATAATATCTATAAAAGTAGCTAATTTGTTTTGACACTACTTGTGTCTTATCAAACTTGATAACTTGATAAGACACAAATAGTGTCGAAACAAAATAGCTACTTTTGTAGTGATATTATAACATATTCATGTTATAGTTTCTGAATATATATATATATATATATATATATATATATATATATACTGTAAGAAAGTTGTAGAACACATAGGTTTTTTTTATCTACTGTTCATGCATTTACTTTTATAAAGAGTGCTCGATACAACATAGAGCATTATATTGTAATGGTTGTTACAATGGTTTACAATCATAGTATCACTACACAAAATTTTTGCATTTCAAAGCTGCTATGTGCACTTCTCATCGGGTGATAAGTTGAAAAGTTTTGTTTTGTTTTTCAACTTATCACCCAATGAGAAGCACATGTAGCAGTTTTGAAACACAAAACATTTTGTGTAGTGATACTATGAATTTTTAAACCATTGTAACAACCATTACAATATATATATATATATATATATATATATATATATATGCATGTATGTATATATATGTATATATGACTAAAAAGAGACAAAAGTAAAATTACATTTTCTTTTAGGCAATGCATTTTGTCCACTGACGGACTTTATCAAGGCAAAAAATAAAACAAATATATAGTTTTCCTCTTGTCTTTTTTTAGTCATACTGTTTCTCTCTACAGATTATATCTGAGAATATTTATATATATAATACTTTAAAAATTATTATAGCGGATATTCATATTTGAAATAGACACCCCATTTTTATCTGTCCTTTAAAAAGTGTTTTTACATCTATGCTGGCCTAATTCCAGAAATTTTAATAAAGAAAATATGTTCTTTCACAGGGTTCAAACCAACATCCCCCTTTATAGGAGAAACCATCATTTGACCTGGTGTTTTACTGCTCAGCTATAAAAAGCATCACAGTTCAGAAAGGATTTAGTGTCTCTTTTAAGAAAAATACACCTCCTCACTATGATATTTTTCTCCAAAGTCAATATCAGCTTATTGTGTATCTGAAATATAGAAAAAGCATTTTCTGAAGAATTAAAAGATTTATTTTTAATGAGATATTTATTACTTCAAATGTTATTATAGTGGATACTGGTATTTGAAATAGATGTCTCATGATATATATATATATATATATATATATATATATATATATATATATATATAATCATTTTCACAACCATAAATCAACATTGCCTGATGATCAGGTAAAATCTCAAAACGTAGAAATTTCAGTGTCACATTATAAATTAAATTAATTTTAAATAAAAACAAATTTAATTATAATTATATATATATTATGGAAAATTCCAAAGATTGACAAAATGGAATTAACAAATGACATATTTAATTTATTTGTTTGAACATTACTTTTAATTGATACTCCTATTTGAGTAAATATTCTGTTTTTAATTAAACAGTATATTTATATATTTCTACCAGCCTGGTCATTTATGAGAAATTTTGTTAGAAGAATTGTATCATTCAGCAGAATTTGAACCTGTAACTGTGGAATCATTCATGGTCAAGTGGTTTAAGATGCACCAGATCAATTGTTGTTAGGGATCACAGGTTTAAATCCTGCCATATAAAACACATTTTCGTAACAAAATTTCTTGTAAATTGTTGTATCGTGGAATGAAGAGATACACAGAGAAATGTAGATAAACTACTTTATTAGCAGAGTGGTACAACCAAGATGTATATACAATATTTACAGTCTCTCATAGTAGTAGGTCTTACTTCCCAAAGTCCGTGATAATGACAACTCCCTTGTGTTAAGCGCACATTGTCTTTTATAGATCCAGGCAACCGGATGTCATATGGTACGAGCCACAACACAACATAAATGATCAGGCCTGTAGAAATATATACATATGAATATACTGTTTAATTAAAGACAGAATATCTACTCCAATATTAGTATCGATTAAAAATAATGTTCAAACAAATAAATTATCTATATACATGTATATATATGCAAATTTTGTGTAGAATAACAGCAAGAGGAATTGCTGCCTAAATACAAATTTTTAAAGTCTATAACTCAGAAACCACAACTTTTGCTATGACGAGTTGCTTTCCCTCATGCCGCAACCACATCAATTTACTTGTGCTACTAGATTGGCATGAAGGTCCCACCCTTTTACCGTTAAAACAGTCAAATGTATTTGCTAATTCTACTCTGGCAGTTTCTTTCCTTGCACTTCCCACCTGTGGAACTCCCTTCCATATTCTTACTACTCTGATAGTTACCATCTCCAAAAGTTTAAATACAACATCAATTGCCATATTATACCTCCCTAAATCCCATTCACCTCCCCAAATCGCATTAACCTCTCATCCTTTCTTCAGCATTTCATGTACCGTTTTTTCCCTCTCTGTAACCCCCAGTATACCGATAGTAGTTCTGCCTTGCTTGCAGTGAAAAGATTAGGTTGTTCATAAAGTTTGCGTGCACTTTAAAAAATTTATAACTTTATTTGTATTTGTGATAGAAATAATCTGTAAAAGAATGTTATAAAGTTTAATGTACCTAGTTTTAAGTATAGTTATTAAATAATTCTTTGCAACAACTTTTAGATAAGTAAACAGATGGATCAGAAGGAGTGAACCATTTTATTGGCCTCTACATTCAATGGATTTGACTCCATTAGATTTTTTTTTATGAGGACATGTGAAAACAATTGTGTATGCAACCAAACCTAGTTCATTAAAAGATTTGAAAGCTAAAATAACTAATGTGATTTCAGGCATTACTGTAAACTTAAATAAAATTTCAATAAAACCTTAAAAATTATAGATTTACTTCTTTCTAATCCTTTTTACAAATCATTTCTATTGCAAATACAAATAAAGTTATAAATTTTTAAAGTGCACACGGACATTATGGATACCCTGTGTATATATATATAAATGAGTAATGTTGTATGAGAAATTGGCAGAATGATAAATATATAAGACAATTTTGTTTTTTTTATTGTTTTATATATTTACAAATATGTGCATGTATGTGTTTCTAAACTAATACAAATACAGTGGAACAATTAAGATAATTATGTAAGTTTAAAGTCATGTTTTGCTGTTCAGTAAATATCAATTCTAGCTTGATATTTGATAAATCTCAATATGCAGAGAAAGAAAATAAGTGTGTGTATATGTATGTGTGTGCCATTGGACAGAATAAGTATATATTAATTATAAGTAGTAATTATAATATGTTTGGTTTGTGTTTGTAGTAAATATTTTTGGCATAAAAGTTACTATGACAATCTTCCAACTTGAACATGCAGATGAGAAAGCATGTAATTAATTAAAATTATTTTATTAATTAATGCTATTAATTAAATTTATGAAATGCAATTAGAAAAAAAAGTTTTTCTTAATCTATATCTTATGTTAAAAATGAAGCACATACACCTGACATATTCTTTCTACTTTCTGGGACTTCTTTTTGTCTCTTCTTCTCTTTAATAGTTTTTCCTTTCTTTCCCTCTTTCATATTCCTCTATTCTTTCTTTCTTTCTTTCTTTCTTTCTTTTTCTACTATTTTCCTCTCTCTCTCTTCTAAATCTGTTCTCCCTCATCTCACTTTACTATCTCCATTTCTTACTCTCTAAACCAGTATTTTTTTTTATTTCAGGGCAGAATGACTAAAACTCTAGGGCAGCCTTTAAATTTTAATTATGAAAAATTAGTCATGAAAGTTGAAAATAGGGAAATAATAAAGAAGTTTCCTGAAATAAGCATTTATTTTGAAGACATTACATTGTATATTTAAGCAGTACAGTTTTTATTTACAGGGATTTATGAAAAATGTTTTTTCTTAAGGAAGCTAATGATGACTGATTTAAATCCATTGAAGCAGGCAAAAGAAAAAATATTACAAACTCCTCCTTAAAGATTAAGGAATCTAGTTTTAAATATCAAATAACAAAGACTTGACTTAGATATGAAAGCCATTTACTTCTAGCTTTTTAAAAATAAAGATTTTTTTTTAAAGTATAAAAATAATCCATAATTTACTCTTCAGTTAACTTTGGGCACACCTAGCTACCTTTCAAGGTGCATTAGTGCACCCAGGCATATCAGTTGAGAAACATTGCTCTAAACCAATTTCTTCATCTCACTCCTACCATCACATTTCTACTTGATCCTCTTTCCTTTGGGTTTTTTTCTCATCTTGGTAGATATCAAATTCACATCACAAAGTTTATTTTAAGTTTTCATTTATTGGATTTGCAAGATTTTGTACATCATTTAAAAGATTTTCTTCATTGCTTATAAATACATTTCTGCCAACATTTTATTTAATATGTCATTACTGTTAATTTTGTAAGGTGGAGGTATTGTATTCAGTCACATTTTTGTTACCTCCGCCTTAAGGTGGCAATATTGTAGTCGGTCACATTTATGAGTTTGTCTGTCATGATCAAGATATCTCAAGACCCACCAGATGGATTTGGATGAAACTTTTAGGGATAGATTGGTACAAACTGATTAGATTAGGTACAGAAAAAAGTTTCTGGGTTATTTTTCTGGTATTGTCTTGGAAGAGCTTCACAGTCTCTGACTGTACTTGTTATTATTATTATTATTATTACTATTTTATTTTTATTAAATTATCCTAATACTGAAGGGTCAGTGTATTAAATTATAATGTAGATATATAACCTAAGCCCTCATTATAAAGTAGTTTTCATCTGGTTTCACAAGTCATTAATAATGAATAAGATTAGATATAGATTTTCTAGAATGTTGTAAATATCTAATCTGTAAGAATTAAAGCATTCTGAAAAAGTGTGGGTAGCTTGATGGTTAACAGCAGGGTGAACAGAAGTGGTACGACTTATATTTGTTTCACACTAATGCCCTAGGGAAAGGCAGGAATCAGATTCTCCCTCAAGCAGTAAGTAAATTACAGGGAGGCCAGATCCATGATCATCTGTCACATATTAATTAGAGAGATGATAGGCAATATTAAGTAACCCCCATATTCTTCAATGACAAATCAATAAATCAGAAGAAACATACATATCCAAGAATTTGAAATTCAGTAGTTCTCATTCTTCAAGAAAATATTGTTAATTGATTGATTTGTTTTTTACAGCTTATCAACCCTTTGTGGTATTTTTAAAGCTGAAACATATATTGAGATTGCAAGAATAATATTTTTTTTTTTGCAAGGGAAAATTGTATTAATTTGTTTTTTTGTTTTTTTTTTAGAAAACTATGATTTTTCCAGATACAAGTCTTTCTGTTTAAGCCATAGCTGGGAGTGGAGATTGATTCATTCCTTTCCTGAGATTATTTGTGTTTAAGTGAATGTTCTTCAAGAAAATATAAGTAATTCTTATTGTATAAGCTGCACTTTGCAGATTGATTTGAATTTTTTTTAATCATTTCACCCCAAACAAGACAATAAAACCACTAAGACACAAATATTTATCATTATTAAATAAGTGTGAGAGAATATGAGAAAAAAATATTGCGAGAAACAATAAAAGAATAGAAATTAAGAAGATAGAAAATAACAATGATTCAATAACTTAGAAGCAAAGTGAATTGTTAGAGAATTCCATAACTGAAAAGTGCAAGAGAAGAAACTGTTAGCATAGAACTTACTGTTACATCTTAGCCATTTCAACCTTTAAAAAGATGAGACCTAGCTGCTAATTTAGTCGTGTGCTTAAATTCATAATGTCTAGGTATCATAAAGGAAGTTCTTCAAAACAATTGCCATGAAAGTATTTATAAAAAAGGCACATGGAAGCTACATTACAACAACAGAAAAGTGACTAAAGCTCAAGATAAAAATAAATCTAATACATAGTCTTTTGATTATTTGTTAATTCTTAAGGTTTTCTATATTTCTTAAAGTTTATTCAATGTTTTACATTAGGTAATGGATGTTTAGACAGGTTCTGCATTAGGTAATGGATGTTCAGGGATCACCATAAGAATTTAAGCATGCTACTAAAATGGAATCTAGGTCCCACCCCTTTACCACTAAAATAGTTAAATGTAACTGCCTCTTCTACTCTAACAGTTTCTTTTCTTGCACTTTCCACCCATGGAACTCCCCTTCCGTTTATTTGCTTCTCTGATACCTACAATCTCCAAAAATTTAAATGCAATGTCAATTTCTATCTTCTATCTTCTTGAATCTCATTTATCTTTTAGCCTTTTTTCAATACTCCCTGTACCCTGTCTTTTTCTCACTGTAACCCCCTGTGTACTAGTGGCAATCCCACCTTGCTTGGGGTGAAATGATTAAAAAAAGGAAAAAATACAGAAAATGAAATCAGGAATCCAAATTCAAATTCTAGGCTAGTTATTCATATTTGTTTTTACAAAAATGTCCTTGGGGTAAAGCATGAGTTTGTCTCTTCTCCACCCTCGACTCCAGGTAAGAGTTAAATAGCAGAGTTTAGTGGGTTCTTGAAGCTTGGGTGGCAACCAGTCTAAGAGAAGGAAAACTGTGTATACAACAGACCTTGACATGATGTAATTGTTAGCAAGATTGTCTCACTAGAATCATTACAATTGAGTAGAGAATTTGATCCTCACTAGGTGCCTCATACTTTCGGCTTTGTGCCACATCTAAGCTGCGCCATGAAAATCACTCTTTCTAAAGAAGTCATGGCAATTCACAGGTGATAAAGCAAAGGAACATAGAGAACTATGATCTCCTATGACCTGAAAGGTTATATTTTTTTAAAATATTTAATATATGATTATAACTTTTCTGACAGCTTTCCAATGCTTCTATTGACTTCATTCCATTTTAAAGTATCATAAACAACAACTAATAGCTGTCCACTTTGAACTTGATTTCAAAGGAGAATTGGTGAAACCATTCTTTCAGTCGTAGGGTTAGTTAGATATTTTTCCATTTTCTTCCACTTCCCAAATTCTGCAAGCAGCGTCAGTGGCTTTGAGACTTGTTTTCAAATAATATCTTGAATTAATACATCAAAATTTCAATACTGGTTTCTACAATCATAAAATAGTAAACAAAATTGACAGCAAAATAATATTGATAATGTTATAACATATAACAATGATAATATTAACAAGAGCAGTCAAAGACCACATACCTTCACCAAGGCAATACTGATATCATCTCAGTGATAAACAAGAGATGATTATTAAAATGGAAATAACTGCAATGAATTTGACAAAAATGAAAAATATGAAGCTAAATTAAAAATTAGGCTGCAAAAATTATGGAAGAGCTTGATTTTACTTTTCAAAATTGTATTAAAACTCATTTTTTTTTGTGTATCATTTTTTTTTTTTTTACTTTTGAATAATAAATATTAAATTTATATTGTAAATAATAATATTTTGGTGGAAAAAATAGCGCATTCAGAAAATGTAATGACATAAAGCAATTTAGGGGAGGTAATTCAGTATTGGCATGTGAAACATACATACAAAGAAATATTAGTAAAAAAACATCACCCAGAAACATTACCCTGTACCAGATCAAACTCAAAACCTAATCAGCTCTTGCCAGTCATGAGGCCAATCATCCCTGAATGTTTCATCTGAATCAATCCTGCAGGTCTTGAGATATCTTGACCTCAGACAGACAAACAAGCAATAACTTCAATACCTCCATCTTAAGGTGGAGGTAATAATATAGTAGAGCCATAGGTTTTTCATTGTGTACAGAAGATAAGCTTTGGAAGTAAAAGCCTATAAAAATTTGAGAATACTTTTGATAAATTCTAATATATGATAATAATATTAAAATTATAATGGAATCAAGTCATCTAACAGCAGATCAGAAAGAGAAACCAGTAAGCTGTGTTCAAAATCTATCAAATCTATTACATTCCCTTTCACACAAATAAAATTTACAGTAACATTCACTCTGAGCAAGGCCAAAAAGCTACTCAAGGTAGAGGCTTACAAAGTAAAAGGCACTGTTTATGCAGATATGTAGGGAAGATAAACAGTTAAAGGTATGAATCCATTTCTCTTCCTCCAGTTATAGTTTGAATCAGTCAGTCAGTTCAGTGCCATACATGATACATGCTTGGGCGATCATGACTCGAAAGAGACATGACTGACTGGGCAGAAGATTATCCCGCAGTAGGTTGCCATTGCTTTCTGCGGTAGACTGGTTGCCGACCAAGGCTATAGAACCCAATCTGTCCTGCTATTTAACCCATAACTGGAAGGAATAGACAGATTAATACCTTTCCCAAGAGTATTTGCACGTAAGTGAATACAATGGATTCAACTGGAATTCGAACTCGGCTCCCTGGTTTCTCATTCTGAGCTGATATCCACTGTACCACAACAAGATCGAAATGGGCTCTCTAGCCTTGGTTGGCAATCAGTTTAGATGATGGAAAACTAAATTCAAACTTGACAATAACCAAAAGAGTTGAATATATATATAGAGAGAGGGGGGGGTGAGTGAGAGAGAGATGTTATACAGGGTGCAATGGATAAATTGTCGTCTAAATTACACAGAAAACCAATGCTGACATCTCATTTTAACAGATATATTTACTAAAATTACCCAAAAATATTTATGAACTGTGGAGTTAGTTTGCTGAATGTAAGGGATGATTCAGTTGCAGAAATTGTCTGACAGCCATGACTAGGTTCTCCTGCTTGTGTGGCATTGTGCAGAATTCTATTACCAGACATAGGTTCTTTCAGCAGCCACCCTCTTGACCCAGAGCAGCACTAGGAAATGGATTAAATCTGACATATTTTTAATTTATTCGTTTAAAGATTATTTTTAATGGATACACATGTTTCAGTAGATGCTCTGTTTTTCTTAAACATTATATTCATTTATTTACATTTACCTACCTGAGCATTTGAGAAATCTTGTTAGAAAAATATATGTTCTCTGGCAGGATTCAAACATAGGTCCCATAGAGAAAACTGTCATTAGATCTGACATGCCTTGGAACACTCAGCCACGTAAGATTCTCAAAGGTCTAAATAGAATGCATTTTTTTTACTGTTTTTCACAACATACTTTTGTCTGAAGTCCTGGTAGAATTATCCGTTGAGGCTGTAAAATGTAGTCATAAGTTTGAAAAGCTTAGACTCATCATGTAAATCAAGAATTAAAAATTTGCAACTATAAGGAAACTTGGGTAAGAAGGAATCACTTTATTTTGAAAATGCTGTTGAAAAAAACCATTAGTTTTTTGGCTTTTCTTTTATAAATCAAAACATGGATAATTGAATGACAAAATAGAATGGATGTTACATGTTTAAAGCTTCAAAAGGACTTCTTCAGACTAAATAATATTTTCATAAACAAAATTATGTATACATATGGAGGAATTAATGAAAAACCATATATCACTAAAATCAAAGTGTACCGTCTGTGTTTTTATCTCTTAAGAAAATAAGGAAGAAAGATATACATATTTGAGCTTTCTATTAACAACTCCATTTTTTTTTTCTGGATAAAATTCAGCATATCTACAAGGCAATATAAATTTCTGAGAGATAAAAACATTTCATATAAATTTTACAAAAATGCCTTCAGTGTTTCTAAAAAATTCTCTGCAAGATACACACAGATTAAGCTAATGATGTATATAACACGGACAAATATCTTAAACTTTTATTTGAAAAATCTTCAGTTTTCTTATTAAATAGAAAATTATAAAATAGTTTAATTAGCAAACAAAAAGTTAGAGAGGGAATCAGATAAATAAAAATAATATTTTTTAAATTCATTTTTATATTGTTATTTTATTCTTAATTTTACTTAAACTAGAAGTTAAAGAACAACTTAATAAAAATAATATTTGCACCAATAATTATTGTGATAAAAATTTCTCAGTATATAATACTTAAAAATAACATATTTATTTTAATCCTTAATAGCTAATCTTTGTATAATGACAATTCTCAATTCTCTCATTAATTGACAATGCTGTCTATGAATTAAAATATCTAAAATATTAAAAAATATTCTTCTGATCAGATAAAAGTGAATGAGGGTGAAATGACAATATCACAACTGGGTTTATTTGAAAAATGACTGCAGTAAAAAGAGAAATTGAAGCCCCTTGCCACTTTCCCTTGGTACACAGCATCAGATACAGAAAAAGCCTAAATTCTTCAGATCTTCATGGATCATCAAGTTACTAGTTGAAGGCTTTCTCGCTTTGCACTCATTTGTTAACTGCCAAATGGTGACACTTTATTAGACTCTACAATTTGCCAGACATTCAGAATTTCAGGACTTTGCCAAGTACTTATATGGCTTCTGAGTTCTTCAAGTAAGAATTTGTGTAACAAGCTGAATGAAGATGGTGAGGAATTCCTTCAAGGAATATTATTATTAAGAGTAGGTTGGTTGGAAAAAGAAAAAAAAAGATATTAACAGAAGCAAATAATGGCTGGTGCCCAAAAATGACAAACCTTACAAAGAAAGAAAGAAAGAAGATATTAACAGATGCAAATAATGGCTGGTGCCCAAAATGACAGTTCTTACAAGTAAACAAAATTGTAGCAACGATGAAGACTGCCCGAGAAAAGGTTTAAAAAATGTCTTTGTGAAAATGTAATCAAGAAAAGAAACAGCAGAAACTCTGTTTAGATTTGCTGGCTGCTATTAACATTACAAGATAGTAGCAGGTGAGACAGGTGGACAATCCTCCATTGTATGGGGGAGGAGGTTAAACTCAGGGGAGATAGAGATAAAAGAATGGCAAAAGAAAAGTAATAATGAAAAATGAGCAGGTGACAAAGAAAATCAGTGACAATGAAGAATTTTGAAGGCAGTAAAAGAAAGGCGTGATTTATGAAAACAAGATGTTATTGGCAATTGTCATGCAAGCACATAAATTAAAATATCACAATATATAAAAAAGAAAAATATCAGAGGAATAATAATAATAATAATGATAATAATCAGTGGGTTTATTTTCATGAGTTTGGATCTAATTCTTCAACTGTTAATATGCTGTCATTTTCTATGTGCTCTGTCCTTTCAGAACATGAGGAATCATGACTCTCCACAACTTCAGTCCTTTGTAGATCTTAGCACTGTTTGTCTTTCTACTATCTCCCCCAGTCCCTGTTTCACCATCCATTTGCACAATCTCTTTAGATCAGTTACTTGTTTTCCTCTGTTCCTCTTGGCTTCATGTCAGTGTCAAAGTTTCTAAGCTTTCTTTCTTCATTCATTACTGTTTCTGATTCTAGATTTAAATCACTTTTCTTTCTATTTCCTTTTTTAATTTTTCATTTATTTTTTGTATTTTTATTCACTTTTTATTCTATTTTTCTTACTCTTTTTGTTTCTTTCTTCAGTCTCTCTCTCATATATATATATATATATATATATATATATATATATATATATATATATATATATATATATATTTTATGTAGGGAAGATCCGATGGTTACGCTACCATGGTTTTGACTTTTCCAGTTTCTTCATCTCCCTTCAAACATGTATTAAGTACTTTTTAATACAACTATTTACTGGTCTAGTTTAATTTAAATCTGACCTATAACTATCTAGTGTGTGTTTATATATATATATATATATATATATATATATATACATACACTACCAGCCATAATTATAAGGCCAACCCAATGTTTTAAAAAGTTATGTATTTCATACTATGTTTTAGTATTTATTACTAAGTCAATAATTGTAAATGAAAATAGAATGGTTCTTTTGTTAATACTGCACAATAACATGTGCATCAAATGAATTTATAAATATTTAATGATTACCTATATTGCAGTTTCATCAAAATAACCTCCTTTTGCTTTCACAATGACTGCACACACTTTGGGCATTCTTTCCACAAGTTTTTTAAAATAATCCTCTGACATCTCACTCCAGGTATCTTTTAGACACCCAACTAAATCCCAAACATTACTAGGCTGTTTCTTCTTACTTCTCCTGTCCAACTCATTCCATGCAAGTTCAATTGGTGAGAAGTCTGGTGACTGAGATGGCCAACACACAACTTTTAACACTCCAGCAGTTTCTTTTAATTTTAAATAATTTTGGCACAATTTAAAAGTATGTTTTGGGTTGTTATCCTGCTGAGGATGAAATTTTGATCCACAATACGCAATCCAGATAGAATTGCATATCTCTGTAAGATTGAATGGTACTGTTCTTTCTTCATAGTCCCCTTTACTTCAACCAAGTCACCTGAACTCATGCCCGATAAACAGCCCCAAACTAAACAGGATCCACTACAATGTTTCATTGATGACTGTACACACTCATCTTTCACTCACTCCCCAACCCTCCTTCTCACATACACCCTCCTTTTACTCCCGAACAGTTTGAACTTAAACTCATCATTCCACAACACTTTGACCACTGTTCTGGTGTTCAGTTTTTGTGCTTTCTTCCCCATGCTAGTCTCTTCTTATTATTGACTGGCCAAAGCAAAGGCTTCCTGGCAGCCACTCATCCAAAGAGACCCACCTTTTGAACCCTTCACTTTACTGTATTTACAGAGACTGGATCAACTCTGTCGGTATTCACTTCTGCTTGTATTTGAGGGACAGTTTTCCTCCCGTCTCTTACACTCTTCAATACTATTCTGCGGTCCTCTCTTACTAATGTTTTCCAGTTTCTCTTGTTCTTTTTCAATTGGCATGACTTCCAGTTTTGTCTCTCCTATGCAATGCATACTGAGCTGCACACCTGGACAGATTCAGTCTCTTAGCTATCCTCCTTTGGGAATAACCTTCTTCATTCAAGATTTGAATTTGAGCTCTTATCTCTACAAATAACTCTTGAGGTATGGCTAAATTGAAATTAAAAAAAAACCCTGAAAAAACTACAGTGTGGAACGACATAGCAAGAGCAACTCCTAGTCTGATGGCATACAGAAGAATGAAGAAAATTTAGGGTAATTCGGACGAGTTTTATATCAATGTTTTGGGTCTGATAACTGAAAGGCTTGTGATGGAGGTGAATTAGAAAATCTTAAATAGGATATTTGGAATAGAGGCAGGGCAAAGTAAAATCTTTTTGAAGATATTCCTCTCCAGACAAGATATGAACCAAATTATGCATATACTCTTCTCCATCTATATGTCTTCAAAAGTTCATACAACTTTTCTCTTAAGACACACTTGTAAAATCAATTTTCAATGGGAACATTTGTACATTGAATAAGACAAGTATTTGATAAAGAAAACATTATACTTTAAATAAATCTTGCATATACAGAAATCAACCATCTGTCCGTGAATAGAATACTGCTGTCATATATGGTCTGGCGCCCCTGCTGTCCATCTCAGTGTTCTTGACAGGCTCCAAAGGAGAATCTGTAGTGTGATAAGTCTGCACTTGGTGGATCGACTCCAGCCACTTTCTCACAGGCAGGATGTGGCTTCCCTCTGTCTATTCTACAAATATTTTCATGGCTTCTGCTCCAACAAACTTAAGTCACTGGTGCCCCGCCACAAGAATTTACTTATGCAAATACTTGCTTTCCTGACGGCTATGACCACCAGGAATTTAAATGCAATGTCAATACACATCTGTTATCCACTTGACTCCAGTTTTTCTACATCATCCTGTATATCTTGTTCTTTCCCTTTCTCTCTACCTTCACAACTGTCTTCACACCTTCTCTTGCTCTTTCTCTGATACCCCCTGTAACTGCTTCGTCTTTCTCTTCACTCGCATCCTGTCTAAACTTTTACTCTTATGTAGCCCCCTGCACATCAGAAAAAAATTTTTTCACCCCAAGCAAAGCAATAATGATATTAGGACACAGGGGGCCATAGGGAGTAAAAGAGAATGTAAAGAATTTAGTGAGAAGAAGAAACAAAAAAAATGAGATTTATTAAGACAGAAGAAGATGGCAATTGATGCTGCACTTAAGTCTTTAAAGATTGTAGATGGCAGGGAAACAAGAAATTGGAAGGGAGTTCCATGGGTGAGTAATGTGAGAAAAGAAACTGTTTGAGTACAAGTGACAGGTACATCTGGCTAGTTCAGCAGTACAAACAATGAGACCTAGTAGCCAATCTAGTAGTACATTTAAATTCATGCAGGTGAGGTGCCAAAGAAAAAACATCATCAGAATAATTGCCATAAAAATATTGATAGAAAAGACAGAGGGAAGTCATCATCAGTGAGAAAGTGACTGAAGTTAAGCTGTCAGGTCAGGATCATTTATATTACAGATCCCTCTATGAATTTTGTCAAAATTCTCAAGATATATTGTAGGCATCATCTACCTGACAAGCTTGTGTGAATGGATAGCAGAACAGAGGTAAATGGTGTGTTAAAAACACAAATTTTACTATGAGCTCCAAAGTATAGGAAATTGTGAAGAGCCTTGATCCCTCACATCTTCAAGAGATACAGTACATAGAAGTTTACATGTACTATTAAAACCTAACAGTATTATTCAAAAATGGCTCTCCACAACTTCCTACATTGTTTATAACTTTCAGCAATATTTGGGTTTTTTTATTAACTCACCCATCATTTATACAGCTTTGTTAAGTAAGTTAGTGGCTGTTTCTCTCTGACTCTCTTGCCTTTCATATGTCCTGTGAGTGTCAAATTCTATGCGTCATCTTTCCTCATTATATATCCTAGAAATTTCTGATCTTAAATATAAATGTCTGTTACTGCTCACATCTTCAGTCCATGGTATTCTCAGTATCCTTCTGTAGAACCACATCCCTATTGCTTCAAGTCTCCTCTTCATCTGTGAGAAAATTGTCCAGCACTCATTGTCATATATGAATATTTATCATCTGCATAAGCAAATTTACAGCAAGGAGAGCATCTTTGATAGTATGACAAAAAAGCACAACTAAAAATCTTACACGTTTCTACTTCTGATGAAAATAACACGAGTTTCATAAAATCATATTTAGTCAATTAAGTGCCAAACCTGATATACACTTAGACGATCATGTCTCTTTTGATTCATCAGTGACTAGGCAGAAGATTTTCCAGCAATAGGTTGCCATTTCTTTCTTCAGTAATCTAGTCACAAAACCAAAGCTGTGGGACCTATTCTATCATGCTATTCAACCCATAGCTGAGAGGGCAGAGATAGATTCATACCTTTCCCAAGAGTATTTGTGTATAAGTGAATTTGACTGGAATTTGAACTCAGTTCTCCAATTTCTCATTCTGAACCAGTATTTATTACAGTACAACACACGTGCATAATCAAATTAGCTAACCCAATTACCTAATATCAAACAATTTGACCCTTAAAATCATACAATTCAACCTTTAAAAAGTGGCGTGAGATACCTTAAAACTAATCATAAATCTTTTAAACTTTTAATGTCAGCTTACCGATGTCTCTGATTTATATAATTAGCCAATCATTATTTCCCTTCTTTAATTAGATTTAATGTTTATATAATTAGCCAATCATTATTTTTCTTCTTTAATTAGAATTGATGTTTATATGGTAGAAATACATCTATTAGAAGATATAATACACTTTCAGTTAAGGAAAAAAGAATTTCAAAATCAAAGTTTTCCTTTCATGTTCATTTTTTATTAATCAAATTTGAATTAATATCATAATGAGTCAAAGCAAAGGTAGATTTGAATCTGTGTTTCTTTTGCAACTATTTTCTGAAATAATTTATTATCTGCAGCAGACGTTCTCATTATTCACAGTTGTAGCAAAGACCAACAATGACTGGAATTCTTATCATCCATCCACAATTCTATTATAATTGTGCTTGTCTCTTCCATATTTAGCTTGCATGGCCATTACACCTTGTCAATATCTCATAGATAATATAGTTTTCTTTTTTTTATCGTGTGGAAAGAAGAGAAAAGACACTACTTGGTTTCAATGAGTGAAAGAAAGAAAGAAAGAAGGGAAATAGAAGTGTTAACGACTGTTTCAGTGAAATGGAAAAAGTTGCCAATTTCAAATCTTTTTCATGTGTACCCACTTCTTAAAATAATGACCAGCATTCATATTTATACTTGTTGATGGAGTATTTTTTTAAGTTGTGAAAGTCAAATATTTAACATGAGAGGGGAATTTCTAAGAATAATTTTTGCCATAGAACTCACCATGAGCTTATTCAATCACTAACTAAAGACTTGGGATTCATCATAAAATTCAAATAAGAAAAAACATGAAATTTTAATGAGTTAAGATTAGTTAATTATCATATATGAGTGTACTCCTGCCATAAAAAGTGATGGCAAAATATTTGAGAAGAAAATCATATCATCATATATATATATATATATATATATATATATATATATATATAAATGACATTATAACTATACTCATGTCAAAAAACCTTCCACGAATCTACGAAGAAGGGAAAAAACAGTTTTAAAAAACTTTCCCTGACAATCTGTTTAGGTGAAACCTAGACTCACTAGGTATTCTTTACTTATATATATATATATATATATATGCAAATAAATAAACATAATTATTGAAGTAAATGAAATAATAAAGCACTGTTAAAGAGCAAACACACAGCAAGAACTTTCATAACTGGTAGTAAAGAGAATGAACTTAGACGATGATGCCTCACTATTGCTTCTCTCTCTCTCTCTCTCTCTCTCTCTCTCTCTCTCTCTCTCTCTCCATGAGCATGCAGGATATACATATATATATGTATGTATGTATGTATGTATGTATGTACGTATGTATGTATATATTTTCATCTGTAAGTTAAGTCATTTCCACAATCTAGATTTCAACGTTTTGGTACCTTCAGATGATTTATAATAACCTATTATAAATCACCAGAAGATACCAAAAGGTTGAAACCTAAGTTGCGAAAATAATTTGTTTCCAAATAAAAAAATATTCAAAAGCTCTACAATATATATTTATTGAGCACATTTTAATACAACTGTGTACTGGTCTAATTTAATTATGACCAAAAAACTAATTAAAAATAATAAAACAATGTACTTACCTTGTTCATAACTTAACAAGACATGTTTATTTACAAGTAAAAAAATAATTCTTAATAATGGCTAAAAGTATAGTCGAAAATGCTTGAAAATGCAAAAACTTTGGACAATTCCTATATAATTTGAGTTCTGAAAAGAAACTTGTCTGTCATTTTTAATGAAACCTTTATATATATATATATATATATATATATATATATATATATATATATAAGCATGCTATAGTTATAGAAGAATCCAAAGGAGTATCCTGTACATACAGTGGTAGGATAACTCTTTAAGAGAGCTCTTTTTCTTTTTTTTTAATCATTTCACCCCAAGCAAGGCATTCCACTGCCACTATTGCGCTTGGGGCTACATAGGGGAGGTAAATAGGAAGAGTGGTTAGATATAGGAAATGTTAGAAGGGGGTTGATAGATAGTTGGGTGGGTGGGAAGAGTGTTTGAAAGAATGGAAGTTAGTTTGTTAGTAGGTGTCTATTGACCTTACATTTAAACTCCTGGAGATTGTAGCCGTCAGGGAAGCAGTCACGTGGAAGAGAATTTCACAGTCGGGAAGCGCGAGAAAAGAAACTGTTGGAGTAGAAGTTGCAGTGGCATTTTATCGGTTTCACTGTAAAAGAGTGGGATCTAGTTGCTAATCTAGTATCTCATGCAAATTCGAACCTAGGGGGCACCAGTGATCTAAGTTCATCGGAGCAGAAGCCGTGAAAGTATTTATAGAAGAGACACAGGGAAGCCACGTCGCCCCGGCGGTCTGCTAAGTCGGTATCGATCACATTACAGACCCTCTGCTGTACCTTGTCTAGAAGCCCAAGGAGAATAGCAGGGGCACCCGACCAGATATGGCAACAGTATTCAATGCACGGGCGGATGGTAGATTTATAAATGTGCAGGATAGATTCAGATGAAAAAAACCTCTGGGCCCTGCACAGAGAACGGACTTTCATAGCAGCGGATTTAGCAATGGATTCGATATAGTCATTCCACTTGAGGTCCGCTGAAAGTGTGAGACCAAGGAGGCGTAGTGTTTTACTCTCTGGGAGGCAAGCCTGGTCCATGCTAATAGGAGGTAGGTGCGATTGTCTATGATGATTAATTGATAGTAGCTTCGTTTTAGAAGCATCAAAATTTACGAGCCATTTCTTACCCCAGTCCACTACGGATTGGAGGTCCTTTCCAAGCTCGGCTGCAAGGTTAGCTTTGTCGCCCGCTTTGTAGCTTTGATCGAGGCGAGAATAAACTGTGGTGTCATCGGTGTACATACCTACTTGGGATCTTATGGTATCGGGGAGATTATTAATGTAGATCAGAAAGAGCGTAGGACCTAGGATAGAGCCTTGAGGGACACCCGCGTTCGTATGGTAGTTCTGGGAGGCATGTCCGTTTAATACCACTTTCAATGTGCGGTTCGATAGGAATGACTGGATTAGTTCAAACAATTGTCCAGCTATACCATAGCTCCGCAGTTTGCATAGAAGGCCAGCATGCCAAACTCTCTCGAACGCTTTAGAGATATCCAAGGCAACGGTTCGGGCTTCACCATTCCTATCGAGTGCCTGATATATGTACTCGGTGATGGTCGTTAGCATATCAGCAGTAGACCTGGTGAAGCGGAAGCCATACTGTTTGTCTGAGAGGAGCCCGTGGGCCGCGAGATGCTGAACGACCTCGGCGTTGATAATGGCTTCGAACACTTTGCCAAAAATCGGAAGAAGGCTGATAGGTCGGTAATTTGCGGGGTCCGAGGGTTCTCCAGTGTTTTTAAATATAGGAACTACAGAGGAAGATTTCCAACAGGCAGGAAAGCAAGAAGCAGATAGGCAGGTGTTGTAGAGCTTAGAAAGTACAGAGGAAAGTTCAGGGGCACATTTTTTTAAAACTATGATTGGTATTCCGTCCCCTCTGCTCACTTTGTGAGGGTCAAGTTTTGAGATTATCTTAGCGACAAGCGAGGGTGTAATATGGACGTCATTCAGTTGAGCACCAGTTCTAGGTGGGAAGTCGGGTGTAGAAACTCCAGACGGGTCCAGTCTCGAATTATTCGAGAATCTGCGGGCAAAGCATTCAGCCTTGTCCGCTGGGGAGGTGAGGACCTCAAATTTGTTTTTAGTAGGGGTATTGTGGACTTGCTCTTGTTAAGTACTCTTTTACAGAGTCGCCAGTAGTCCTTAAATACATATTCAGCAAATATAAGAAAAAATTTAGGCAGACATGTTATTTCATGGTAAAAATCTTCTGTACAATAAAGACAAAAGCTGATGATAGTTCGCCTGAAATAGGCCTATACTTCCGATTTACCATGAAATAACCTATCTGCCTAAATTTTTTCTCATATATATATATCGCTCATTCAGTAAAATGAATTAGAGCACTCTGGCTATTGGGCGCGTATAATTATAATATACACACTAAAAAGTCTGCCTTCTTCTACCGAACGCCCATAGCCTAGAGGTAGAATCGCCGACTGACACCGATTCGGTCGGGTTTCAATCCTGGGTTAAAAAGCAATCAGAGTCTAACCGTACTGCTGAGCTGAGCTGATCTGATCTGTTTGTGGATGACAATAGTCATCTGCAGACAGATCTGTTTCGCTGTATCACAGCTCATCAGTACGGTTAGACTCCGATTGCTTTTTAACCCAGGATTGAAACCCGACCAAATTGACGACAGGGCGATTCTACCCCTGGCCTATGGGCGTTCGGTGGAAGAAGGCAGACCTTTTAGCGCATATATTATCATTATACGCGCCCAATAGCTAGAGTGCTTTAATTCATTTTACTGAATGAGCAATATATATATATATTTGTGTGGATCATTTGTTGGAGGATTTTACAGACCAAAGAAGTGAGGATAAGGACCTACCATACAATGGATTGACACGCCAATCTAAGGACAAAATGAATTTATATTATTGGTGTACGTAGTTTTAAAAGAAATATCCTATCATGAACTATGTAATTGAAAAAAAAGTTCACTATAATGACTTCGACTTAAATATTACACGTTAAAAATTTCACGTGTATAATGGGGCACCTACGTGTAAGGTGAGATATGTCCTTCATATATATGGGTGCACCTACCTAATTTTGAGCATGCTTCTATAGGATTTTGAACATGTTTATATATTATTGTATGTATTATTGTGTGTATAAGGGGCACCTAGGTATAAGTGCATTTCATATATAAGAACGGACCTGATTATGTATACGTATTTTCATCATGTGAGTACACCTGATCATATGTGGGTTATGTTAATTTTAAATGCAATCTATTGTGCATTCTTGAACTGATTATACCTTCATGTACTGATCATTCTACCCATAGGTGTACAGGTTAGTATCCAACAATCCGAATGAGGTATGCCGGTATATATGGATATAGATGGGTATGTGCATTGTGGTGCAATGGATATCAACACGGAACGAGAAATCGGGGAACCGAGTTCAAATTCCAGTTGAATTCATTGCATTCACTTATGCGCAAATACCCTTGGGAAAGGTATTAATCCGTCTCTTCCCTCCAGTTATGGGTTAAATAATAGGACAGATTGGGTTCTATAGCCTTGGTCGGTAACCAGGCTACCGCAGAAAGCAATGGCAACCTACTGTGGGATAATCTCCTGCCAGTCAGTCATGTCTCTTTCGAGACATGATCGCCCAAGTGTGTATCACGTATGGCACTTAACTGACTGAATGTTTATTAAGACGTATGAAAAGAAAATATACCACCTCATTTGGGAGTTAAGTGGACACAGACGTACATTGTCTTCATGCATAGGGATATATAAAAATTGTTCGTATACTTATGTAATTATAGTTATATATATATATATGTGTGTGTGTGTGTGTGTGTGTGTGTGTGTGTGTGTGTGTATACATGAATGCATGAATCCACTCCTCATAGAATTGCGAGTGCGTAACACAATAATTGTATGTGGATATAAAGAGATAAATGTAGGTATGAAGAACACATTTATGAGCGTATATATGTGAGGATATATGGAAGTATGAAAATATAGGCGTAATTTGGGAGTGTGTGAGAGAATTACTAGCAATTATATATATATATATATATATATATATATATATATATATATATATAACACTATTTATATGCACGGAAATCCCGTCTTTATGAAATGTATAGGCGGATGTGCGTTGTGGGGCATTGGATATCGGCTCGGAACGAGAAATCGGGGAGCCGATTTCGAATTCCAGCCGAATTCATTGCATTCACTTACGTCAAATACCCTTAGGAAAGGTATTAATCTGTCTATTCCTTCCAGTTATGGTTTAAATAACAGGACAGATTGGGTTCTATAGCCTTGGTCGGCAACCAGTCTACCACAGAAAGCAATGGCAACCTACTGCGGGATAATCTTCTGCCCAGTCAGTCATGTCTCTTTCGAGACATGATCGCCCAAGCGTGTATCACGTATGGCACTTAACTGACTGATATGTGGGAGTATACGGAACGCAAGGATCCGTATATAGACCGAAAAAAAAGGATAGGTCGCTAAGTATATATAAGCATAAACAAAGTCACGTTTGTAAGTATATGTGGGAATGTACACATATGTATATATGGATATAAGTTAGTATAAATGGGAGGGTTAGTTCATGGGGTCACACAAACACCAGTATCCATGGAATTAGAAGTTGCTTCAGAGGTCAACCTCTTCACTCCCAGCCAGATCTAACGCCAATGCGGAAGTCCTGACTCTCTTTTCCTCTTTCTCTTTTCTTTCTCTTTTCCTTCTTCTTATTTTTATTTTTATATTTTTTATCCTTCTCTTCAGTTAAAGAAAATGCTTATTCCAGCAAACTTTTTTGTACCAAATGGAAGGAATATTGTGTGGTCTGATGAAATGAGCTAATTAAGCTCATAGAAATGAATTATAATTTATAACCAATTTAAATGACGTGTTGAGTTTTCCTTTATAAATAAAATATAAATAATATATATATACACACACACACACACACACACACACACACAAATAAATACGCAACAAACTTTATTATAATACAGAGGATACTTTTACTTGTAGACATATATTTGTTTATTTATTTGTAGACTTATATTTATGACTTTTGTTTAGCAAAAATACACTTTCTTAAAACAGCCCTTCTTTCTGCCTTTTCCTCTAAGTTGAACACTGGTGAGCTTGGTTGGTACTTAGATAAGTAGTCACTTAGTAATAGCCTGTTGCATTAGCAATTTATGCCAAAACTAAGATTAAGTAATACTTTCTTAAGATGTCCACTTTTTGAAATGAAATCAACAAGTGTCTTTTTATTATTAACTCTTTCTTGAATTTTTACTATAAATAATATTAATTTCATAAACTGAATGTTTAGTTTATTATAATTACAAAATTTTAACTTAAAAAGATTCAGTCAAAAAGAATTTATCTATTTACAAAATTTACATTCAGAATGTTGTCCTCATTTTTGTAGTTATCACATTTCGGTCATTGTGCAATGTGTTCTTCAAGTTTTTCTTAATCCAGGTAACCTTCAAGAAATTTCAGACTCAACCCTTACATTGTTTTCATTCTGTTGTCAATGTATAAGGATATCTTGTCTTTTTCTTATTTAATTATTGCTTGCCCAATTTCTACTGTCTCAGTGAAAATTCTGCATGTCCCATCCCAGGGATTAAAATCATAATTAATAGGTCATCAAATTTATAAACCAACATTAATTCACTGGGCTAGAACTTGGAGCCTTAAACTTATCCTGCTTGTTGCTGGTACTGTTGCTGCTGTTGTCATTTTTGACGTCTTCTCTTTTCTTACTGCTGCTGCTGTTAAAGCCTTGCTGTCATTTTTATTTATTAATAACTCCCATATGGTATTTATTTCTCTGCTAGGCCCACTAAGGAGGTCCTTTTAGCCTAGAATATATGCTTCAGATGTCTGTCTCTTCAGTATTCTTTTCTGTCTAGTATTTAACTTCTGCAAAACATTCAGTATTGAATTTCTTACACCAAATCAGGATGTGTACAACCATTTAGAAAGAAATGCCATAAAATCTTTGCCAAGTCATTGAATGTTATAGTCTCTTTTTGTTTAATATACTGTTTTAGCTTTATCTTGGAGAGGGATGGGCTCCACTAGGTTTACTTGTCCAAGATACACTAAACTTGTGTCCAAAATATGCAACCAAAACATATGAGGAGAGTGGATCAGGTGCTCAGTTACAACCACACCTCATCATGCTATTAGTGAGGATGAGCTTTATAGCTGTGAATTTAACTTGACATTGCAATATTATTATCAGAATTTAATTTTAGTTTCTGTTCATAATGCCAGCATCATTGACAAATTCAATTAAGGCTTATTTTTTATAACGTACAGTTAAGAAGGTTGAGTTTGTAGTTTTTTGTCTCACCCCAGTTGAGGCTTATATTGACTTTGCATTCAGAGTTCTTCAGAAAACCAAAATGCAGAGTTGATCTGAGGAATAAACTCCTAGCTGCAGAATGTGTATTCAAAAGATCAACCAAGCTACATGTGAGTTACAACCCTGAAAAAGAACCATATCATGGAAAGGAGTGGGGGTCATGTTTTGAATGAGGGTCCTAAAACTGTTCACACCTGGTGTCCAAATAAAATTGATAAAGTCAAATGTAATGTTAAATAGGAGAGATTAAGTTTCATTTTATCATTAATTGACAACAAATCCATCATTACAAACTTATCTGGCATCGACAAACAATTGTTAGATATATTACTATTACTACTAACACTACTACATCAAGCTTGTTTAGCATTAATAGTCATAAATCTTTGACATAAAGAACTATTTTCATCAAAATCTAGGCATAAATGTCTTTGTCACCAGACCTATCTATCTAAAGTTCATCACTCCCAGTGGAGTAAAGGCCATTGGTGACCCCTTGCCATTGTTCTTTGTTCTGGGCTGGTTCGTTGGTGTCAATGCTTTTGTAACTTGTCTTTTTTTTTTACAGGTAGCAGTGTTAATCTTATGCAAGCCCCTTTATTCTCCAGATAAAGTGGTCCATTTCCAGGCTAGTTTTGAATTCAGAGTTTTTCCTTCTCTTAGACCGGTTGCCGCCCAAGACTATAAAACCCAATATGTTCTTCTCTTTACTCATAGCTAGGGGAAAAAGAGATGGATTCATACCTTTCCCAAAGGTATTAGCATGTAAGCCAATGTAATGAACTTGATTGGAATTCAAATTCAGCTCTCTAATTCCTCAATCTGAGCTACTATCCATTACTCCACCTTGCCTCCATTTTGTCACCAAAGTTTGGGCAAAAATGCTATTTTCATCATCATAGGATTACTACAATTACTATTACTACTACTATTACTACTATATCAAGTTTTGTCAGTATTCATAAACATGGGTTGTTCACTCTTATGATGAATTCCAGTTTCTCACTGCTGTATTCTGTAATCAATTTGTAGTTGCTCTCCTAGTTAACTTTTATCACTTCTACTATGCGTCAATTGCCACAGTAGTGCATCAGTATCATACTCTTCTTTATAATGTCAGTGGCGAACTACAAATCTTAATCTATATTTTCATTTAGTTTCACAATTGGGAAAGATTTTGCTAAAGAGATCCTTGTTTGACAGATATTGATGCCACAATATGTAAAGGGCAGTCTGGAGAATTCTAATGGAAACACCATTTAGTGTTTTCTTCAATGATGACGTCAAAGTCTAAAAAGGTTGAATTCAATAGCAACACTGAGGGGGCATCCAATTTTATATCCAGCCAAGTTTGTTAAGTGCACCTCAAGCTCTGTCAATTCTAGACATGTCATAGAGCTTCCAAATTAGCATCCTAGGCATTTAAAATCCTTAATGAGTTTAATTTGTTCCCTACATAGTGAATGTAGGACAATAATTGTACTCAGTTTTAGAAGAATTGATACAGAATCCTTTCTCACTGAATTATTACGTATAAAAAGTATGGAAGATGAAAATGCTTTGCAAGTTAAAAAAAAACATTGTACCAAAAGCATTGCAGTCATTAACTCCTACCAAGTGTCTACTCCTGTTTTAATCAAAAATCTGATGGGTTCAATCAAGTCAAATTAGCAGAAGATCTAAAAAAAATGACCTCCAATTTGTTGTTCACTGGGGCAAGAAATGCACTCTTTTAATAGTCTTATTCTTATTATATGTACTGTGTCCCTTCAGGACGTCGGCAATCATATCTCTCCACATCTTCCTGTCCCTTATAACTCTTAATATATTTTGTCTTGTTATTTCTCCCAAACCCTGCTTAGCTATCCATTTGCTTAAACCCATCAAGTATGTCATGCACTGTTTTCCCTGTTTTTTTTTTCACTTTTTCCAGCCTGTGAGTATAAAATTTTCCAATCCCTCCTTCCTCATTATAAGTTCCAGAAACTTTAGCTGTCTCTTCCGGATGTTAAGTATAAGTTTCCTTTTTGTTTCCATTCTTTCCAAACCCTTGTTGTTGCTCGCATGTTCAATCCATGTATCCCCAGTATCTTTCTGTAGAACCACATTTCTGTTGCTTCAAGTCTCTTCTTCTTTGAGGAGATTGTCCAGCATTTGCTGTCATGTAGGAGAGAGAACCATTTTTGACTTTTATCAGCAGGGCTGATGCTAACCTCCAGAATAGTAACACCTTGTGCCTTCTCTGACTGACACTTTCTACTGAAATGAAATAGAAAGATTATACTGAATCAATTGCTAGGTCTGTTGCTATAAAAGTTGGTTCATTCTGTCATGCTAGACAATTTTTCCTATCAGAATTTATCTTACAACTTTAGAAGAAGTCTACCATTCATCTTTGATTTGAATATTGTTACTACCTCTGGTCTGGTGCTGTTGCTATATATTTAGATATTCTTGACAAAATCCTAAGACAAATCTGCAAAGTTACTGGTCCTGGCCTGGTATCTCAACTTCAGTCACTTTCCCACCAACATAATGCAGCTTCCCTGTGCTTTTTCTATAAACATTTTCATGGTAACTATTTTGATTAACTTTCCTCTTTCATACCTTAACTTTATGAATTTAAGTGCAGTCGGTACTAGATTGGAAGCTAGGTCCCATCCTTTGCAGTTGAAATTGCTAGATGTAACCACAAGTTCTATGCTAACAGTTCCTTCTCTCTCACTTCTCACTTGTAGAACCCTCTTCTAGCTTCTTGCTTTCTGGTCAACTTTGATCTTCAAAGATTTAAATGCAATGTCAAATATCATCTACTTCCATAAATCTGGTTCTTTTATTGTACTCTCTCCTTAATATTTTTTCTCATATTCTATCACACTCAGTAACTCTTTGTGTCATAGTTGATCAAATATCATTATAACATTTCCAATAATATATTGTAACTTCAACTTGATTGTTTTTTCTTTTTTAACAAAACATTTGATAAAAGAAGATAATGGAATTATATTAAATCATTAAAGTAAATTGCCTTCATACCATTACATGGAACAAGATATCTATCGTTGAATCTCCAAAACCTGCCTATGATATCTGAACAGTAACCTCAGACATCAGAAAATATTATTACACCTTCTTTTAGTGCAATAATGGTGTATAAATAAAATGAACAAAGAAATATTATTGAAATTTGAATTGACAATGAATATTTGTAATGTGGGCTACACACACTGCCTATATTCTCACAAGAAACAATGCTCATACCTTTAGATTTTGTCAATTAAATTTCCACATTAGTTTCATTGAATCAATTTTGGTACAGACCACATGACAAAGAGGAATAAAAATGAACCAATCAAATTATTCTATTTGTTGTTCAAATGTCCAAAGCTTGGAGTTCCTTAGAAGAAACAAAGTCAGCAACTTTACTTTAAAAGGATTTTATTTTGGTTACTGGTGGCTTCAATGGAACTATTTTCAATTATCTACCCACTTTTACTGACAAATTTACACCCAAGGACACAGCTGAAAGTTTAATGGACTCTTCCTTCCCTCTCTCTATTACACACACACACACACACACACACACACACACACACACACACACACACACACACACACACACACACACTCTGTGTGTATATATGGTGATTTTCTAATCACAGCTTAGATGTGGGACAAGGCCAAAAGTATGGGGCACCCAGTGAGGATCAAACTCACAATTCAAATGTAATGATTCTAGTGAGACAAGCTTGCTAACCATTACACCACATTGAGGATGTATGTAAATCCACTATTGCTCACACCTATACACATAGACCATTTTATTTAAACACAAGCATTTAAAAAGAACACTTCAGACATTTTCTTTATCAATTAACTTTAAATTACTCCAACTTACTTTTCTGTTTTTGTATTGTAATTGTTTTGTTTAAATTATATATATATCTAAAATCATTGTTAATACTATGCTAATCTCTGTATACGTTGAATTAATGTATTTTAAACAGGTTGAAAATTTGTTTTAATCATTCCAACTTAAGCAAGGCAATAAAATCAAGAGATTACTAAGAATGAAAAAAAAAACATTATTAATGAGAAAGAACAATAAAAGAACTGGAAGTATGAAGACAAAAGATAACAGCTGACATTGCATTTAAAATTTTGAAGATCATAGTTGACTGTAAAGCAAAAAACAGAAGAGAATTTCACAAATAAAAAGTGTGTGAGAAGAAACTGTTAACATAGAACTTACAGTTACATCTAGGAATTTCAAGTCTTAAAATGATGAGATCTTGCCATTAATCTAGTACTGCATTTAAATTCATAAAGTCTAGGTACCATAAAGGAAAGTTGATCAGAACAATTACCATGAAAATATTTATAGAAAAGACACAGAGAAGCTTTGTTATAGCAGAGGATATGTGGCTGAAACCATGATGCCATGTCAGGACCAATAACATTGCAGATTCTTCTTTGTATTTTATCAAAAATATTTAAATACATAGCAGAAGCACTGGACCAGATGTGGCAACAATATTCACTCTGTAAATGAACGGTAGACTTATCACAGTTTTTGTTTGGTGATTCACACTTAATTGAAACAATCCTCCAAATAAGCATTAATCTTACTCTTCATATGAAGCCTTCTTTTGGTCAAAATGTTTAAAGCCATATTAGTTAAATCAAAGTCATTTCAAAACTTCCTTTCAAATTTATTAAAATAAGTGAAAACCAGAGGAAAGCAACACAAATTCTGTTTTCTTTTCCTAAAAATGAACAGTGAACATCAAACAAAATGTCCAATTCTCTTTGAGTGATAGTAGTTTAAGAAAAATAACTCAAGTTCAGAACTCCATACGCTTAATTAAACTTTTCATTTTTAGCAGGCAATAGGAGAACCTATCCGACCAACTGGTTCTATTGCTACTCTCTATGGGTGACGAGTTACCTTCTTTTTTTTTTCACTAAACATTCATCCACCTCTTCTATACTCATTCCATTTTACCTTTTCCTCAAAGGATGTGAGATTAAACTAAGGAAGTGTTGCCAAAAGTAGCAAATGGAAAGCTGGAGATTATTAGGAAAGTGAAATAAGAGACAAAGTTCTTAGTCTGGAAACTAAAGAGAGTTGCTTCAGTAGTTAGGTCGGTAAGTAACCTGGCAGCTGTTATTTGAAGCTTGATAGCATTTCAAGTTGGTTCTTTTAGTGTTAAACGTAATTATTATGCATAAATAAGATTTATACTTACAAAAGTTATATCTAAATGATTAGTATACAACATTTGTGTGTTGTTATACCATTAAATGGAATTTTTTTTAATAAAAAAAGAGAGAAAAAAAACTAATATGAAGTGTATTTTTTTCTTTACAGAAATAGCAACTGACAAAATACTCCAAGTCAATAAAACATCTTTAAAAAAAAAAAAGAAGTGAGAAATTGTAGAAGAGTTGCTTAGTAGCCCACCTTTAAATAAATAATTCTTGAAATACCTCCAGCTTATGTCAAATTTAACATCATTAACAAACTAAGATATTTTCCAGATTCCAGTGTGAGCATCCTTTTTTCTGTCTACTATATTTTGTCCAGGATCATACAACTAATCTTCATTTCTAATGAAACTATAGCATTTACAACATGAGATATTTAAAAACAACTGGAATAAAAAATAAAGGGAGACAAAATGCTTATTGAGAATTACCCAATTAGATACAAAACAAATTTAAAAGTAAGCATCCCTGTATTTTCAGTGTTTCTTGATGTAAATTTGTATCCAGCATTTAATGAAGGAGTTTTCTATATATATATATATATATATATATATATATATATATATATATCCCACACACAAAGAATATCTCTTAACAATTTTTCACTTGTTTCCATAGACGAGAAAACAGGTTAAAGTTCGGCAATAACTTTTCAGATATCTTACGTTTTCCTCTACACATGTATCTATTTTTGAGGTTTGATAATTTAAATGTATCAGCCAACAGTTAATTTTAATAAAAAATTAGTGTACGAACTGAAATTTTTAATTAGCTTTTTTAAAGTTATTTTTTATAATTTTATAAGAGCTTCAAGAATTGGAAGCCTTTTATTACACTTCAGCATGGTTAGTTATGTGTATTTTATTATTGTTGACACGTTTTGCTCAACAGCCTGTTTTTTTTTTGTTTTTTTTTTCATCAGTAAAGGCCTAAAGGCCCAAATGATACTTTTAGTTTTTTTGATAAATTTTTGAAAAATAACTGATGGACTTCCCATCAATACTGAGAAAATGTTTTAACTCTGATATTAAACATCTGTGCTGATATTCATGAAGTCTGCTTTTTTTTATGAGAAATAATATTAATTTCATAGTCAATCAATGCGTGTTTTAGCAACAGTCAGGCTAATAGCAAACGGAAGATTAACTTCCGTTTGCTATTAGCGTGACTGTTGTTTTTCTTGTTAAAGCCCTACTACAAATGTAATCTAAGGGAAATAATTCAATATTATATTATAAAGGTTTTCTCCCTTGATGTACTAGTAAATGTTTTGTATATTCAGTTTCAAATGAAAAATGTGATTTTATTATATAAATAATTAAAATTTACATATAAGAAATTTTGCATACAAAAAGGAAATAACCAAATTTTCAAAAATTAAAATTTTACAAAATTGTTTGAATTACACTGTCTTCATTTTTTTATTTGAAAAAAAAAAAAATAAATAAATAAAGATAAATCAGTTAAGTTATATTTAATTCTCTTGGTTCAATTTTAAAATTTTCTTTGACACTCAAAAGAATTTTTGAGTTATTGCCATATAGCAAAGTAAGACAATTTAGTAATTGACTTCAGTTATAATAACACAAAGTTCATATTAAATAAAATTAAATAAATAAATAAATAATAACACAAAGTTCATATTAAATAAAATTAAATAAATAAATAAAATAATAACACAAAGTTCATATTAAATAAAATTAAATAAATAAATAAAATAAATAAATAACACAAAGTTCATATTAAATAAAATTAAGTAAATAAATAAATAAAATAAATAAATAAAATAATAACACAAAGCTCATATTAAATAAAAATAAATAAATAAATAAAATAAATAAAATAATAACACAAAGTTCATATAAAATAAAATTAAATATATACAATAAATAAATGAATAAAATAATAACACAAAGTTCATATTAAATAAAATTAAATAAATAAAATAATAACACAAAGTTCATATTAAATAAAATTCAAGTAAAACTATTTAAAAAAACAAAATGTTTTTTTTCATATAAATGTAAATACTTGTTTATAATTACACAATATAATACCACTTTAACATCTAAATTAAAGTTTACATCCACTTGTAACAACAATCTATATTCAATATTTTATGAATTCCCATCGAACTGCCTGACATAATTATGATAATTTTGAAGTTTGATAATTATATTGTCTCCACATTTTATTAAAAACTTTCTTTTAAGAATTTCTTTTAAGAATTTTTCAGTATCTTAACTTCGTTAAACCATTAACAAAATAAGAAATGTTGTACAGAATGAAACAAGCAATAGTTTAATGGTGACAAAATCATGAAAATGAAAATATTTCTCATCTGCAGTTTCATGATATTTTGTTGTGTGGCATTTGCAATTCTCAGCCAGACATTCCCATTTGGTTTGTTTAACCTCCCCTCAAAATGAGAATTGTTTCTTTTCAAACAATCCAATTACACACTTTAACATTTTATAGTCAAAGTTTATTTAGATTCTGAAAACTTGTAATAAATAATTGCTTTCCAATCCCACCAAAACACAGAAAACTTTCTTCCAGACAATTTAATTTAGTTTCAAAGGTTATTTCGGATCTAACCAGAATTTTTATTTTGGATTCACATATGAACCTATATTTTTTTTATTACCAATGACAATCTCATGTCAAAACGACTTTTCTAAACTAAGCAAAAAGAGAAAATCAACTTTAAATGTTAACCGACATTCTTCTCTGTGAGTTCAGTTGTAACTCATTCAGCTAGTTTCAAAAATTTTACTATCCTTTGCAACACTACTAGTCTTAATTATAGACTACTCAATTTCTTTCTTCCATGTACAATATGTAGAATAAATGTCAAAACTTGCTTAAATAAATTTTTAAAATTTAAAGTTTCATCATCAAATTATTTTTCTTTTTATGAAAAGTATTTAGTTTGTTAGAGCAGAAAAGGAGATAAATTAAGTATGGGTGTGGTGGTGGTGCTGCTGCTGCCATTAAAGGCAGAGGCCATACCCCAATTTAAATGCAGTCAGTCTAAAAATAAAATACATTGAATTATTGTTTCATTTATTTACCTATCATCATTAATGATAATAGATAAGCAGATAAATAATTACAAAGATAGACAGACAGATCATTATAAAGATAGATAGATAGATAGATAGATAGATAGATAGATAGATAGATAGATAGAAAAGGGAAAGAAAATCATGACAAATATGCCCTGATCAACCTTATTGGTTATTACTATTTATAGAATTAGCTGATGTAAGCACAGCCATTGAAAAGGTGCTTGTATTTCTCTCATTATTGAACTGTACCACTATTTTGTCCTTGTTTGTGGTATTTGTTTTTGTTAACCCCCAGTGAGTTGCTCTCCACATTTACAATTAGTAGGAGGAAAAACAAACATTGGTACAATGTTGGCAAAATAGTGGCAACAATAAATTTGGTAGAAAGAGAAAATCCCTGCAATTGGTTATCTGATAACTTTTGTAAGTACAAAAGAAAATTATGTTGTGGTAGATAACATATCTGGGAAGAAAATTTCTATTGGAAATGCTACTAACCATGTTGGACCATCAAGTGAGAATAAATCAACACAAAGAATAAAATAAATAAATAAATTAAATAAAGGGGAAAACATAGGAGTAAGGTTCCTGTGTGGGTGTGGAGGTGTTTTTAGTTAAACACATAATTATAAACATAGATAATTAGGGATACATAGAAAGATAACTGGGGATAGATAGTTAGCAGCAGATAGATAATTATAAACATAGATAAATAGGGATGCATAGACAGATAATTAGGCATAGATAAATAGTTAGGAGCAGATAGATAATTATGAACATTTATAGAAAGATAAATAGTATAGTTTATATGAAGGGGAGAAAATGGAATACTGCTTTTTTTGTGATGAGGGAGATTCAGCGACTACACATGGCAATTTCTTTTATAGAAAGATATTGTGGAAAGAGGGAAGATTTATGGGAAGAAAGAAAAGCAATAAAGCTCAACTGAAAATATGAGTCAATGAATTACTTGGGTCATTTCTTACGTGAAAGGTTGCAAGAGAATTTAAGATTAAGAAAAGACGATAGAGATCCTGTGAGAAGTTTTGGTTTTTTTTTTAACTACAGGCAGATAATTAGGAGCAGATATATATAGAGAGATAAATAGTGATAGATAAACAGATAAAGTTAAATATATATTGATATAAACAGATGAAGATAGATAAAAAGGAGCTGATAGATAATTATGAATATAAACATAGATATAGACAGATAAATAGATATAAATAATTAGATAGATAGATAAATAGGCATCTAGATATATAGATAGTAAGGTGGATATATAGAGAAAAATACATAGATAAATAGATATAGATAGATATTAACAGATTGAGAAATTGCTAGAGATGTCTTCATAGAGAGGGTGATATATATATATATATATATATATATATATATATATATAGTCATCCGCAGACAGATCTGTTTTGCTGTATCACAGCTCATCAGTATGGTTAGACTCCAATTGCTTTTAACCCAGGATTGAAACCCGACCAAATTGGTGTCAGTTGGCGATTCTACCTCTGGGCTATAAGCACTCGGTAGAAGAAGGCAGACTTTTTAGCGTGTATATTATTATTATTATACACTTATACACGCCCAATAGTCAGAATGCTCTAATTCATTATTGAATGAGCGATATATATATATATATATATAAAATTTTTTTGAAGAATAACAAATTACTGTAATGACTATAATATTACAATATAAAAATGCCATAGTGGATAATTTTCCTGTTCTAATGAACACTAAGCATTATATTTGAAGCAAAAAGAAAAACTCACACTAATTTTTAGCAACACAGTTTTGCAGGTAATTTTTGTTACTACAATTTACACCCCAGAAAAGGATCTCGGAAGAAGATTGAAAGTAAATGGGAACATTGAGAAATAGAAAATAAAATCAACTGTAAAATGTACACCATATTTCTTACATCATTTAATTATAATACACAAAAGACTATCTGTGAGTACAAACTGATTTTATTAAAAATAAGCCTACATAATGATTGCAACTGACATATATGTATTTATTTATTTTTATTTCCTATATATATATATATATATATGTCACTGTAAAATTCAGTTGGCACTTACAATATCAAGTGATACCTGGGTATGAAATTTTTTAAATGGGACATTGTACTGGATCAACTACACTCTCTAAACAAGAACATGTACCTAAATGCATCGACCAACACCATTGGATGCTGTCAAGTTTCAGGTGTTATGTTAGGTTTTTTCTCCCTCCTAGTTGAATACTTTAACAAAATTCCTGGGTTTAATGATAAACTACATCCAGCAGCAAAGCCTCTGCCTGAGAGATTGGAAAGTTTTGAGGAGCATGGAACAACCACTTAATTGCTATTGTTCCAAAGTTCACTATGACCCGAGGTGGTTGCACCTATTAGGGCCCCAGATATGTGCAAATAGTAAGCCCTCAAACAAAAACAAAGCATTATAAAAAGTATAAAAATACATTTTTATCGTAAAAATACCAGCAATAGATTTCAGTATTAAATAACTCATAGAGGTGTTGATATGCCACTAAACAAAATCAATCAACATGAAAGAATGCCTCTAGTAATTAAGTCCCTGCAAACATGCATTTGCCTGAAAGCTGTTTATCATCTACCAAGTATTCAACTGCAAAAACAGAATAACATATCATATTTTTAATACTTCAAAATTCTCAAGAAAATTAAATTTCAGCATTAAATGACCCATAAAAAGTTGATATGCTGTAAAAAAAACAAACCTTTAAAAAAGCTAAGGGGTCCAACACACCCAGTGGGCTTACAAAAGACCTGGACTCCAATCTAAGTATTTCTCCACCCTCCACGCCCATGTTAGATGGCTATTGATCCCATGATTGATTGTTTTATGGTTTATCAACCCTTTGTTGGTTATTTAAGGCAAAAACATATTTTGGACTGTAAGAATTTTTTTTATGAGTAAAAAGTTTTTTGAAGAATAACAAAGATTTTTCCAGATACAAGTCTTACTATTTAACCAATAGCTGGGGAAGGTTATGCATAAGTGGATGAAATGAACCTGGCTGGAATTGGAACTCGGCTCTCTGATTTCTCATTCTGAGATGCTTTTTACTCCCCATTATGTAATCCATGAAAGAATTTGACAGGTTTTGATTTTAATTCTGCTGAAAAGCCTAATGGGGGTGGGGACTGGTTTAACTGCTGATAACCCAACCATGCGGCAGGTAGGACTTTTACATGGCATCAGTAGGACTTTTTTTTTTTTTTTTTTTTGTTTAATCATGTCACCCCAAGCAAGGTATTCCACTGCCACTATAGCGCAGGGGGTTACACAGGGCGATAGATGAGTTAGGATGTACATAGGGGGAGAGTTGGGGAGAATGGGAGGGTTAGTGTGTTAGGAGGTGTCTATTGACCTTACATTTAAACTCCTGGAGGTTATAGCCATCGGGGAAGCAAGCATGCGGAAGAGAATTCCACAGGCGGGAAGTGCGAGAAAAGAAGCTGTTGGAGTAGAAATTGTGGTTACATTTCATCAGTTTCACTGTAAAAGGGTGAGACCTAGTTGCCAATCTAGTATCTCGTGCGAACTCACACCTAGGGGGCACCAGTGATTTAAGTTCATCAGAGCAGAAGCCATGAAAGTATTTGTAGAAGAGGCACAGGGAAGCCATGTCACGCTGGTGAGAGAGTGACTGCAGGCGGTCAGCTAAGTCGGTATCAATCACATTACAGATTCTTCGCTGTATTTTGTCAAGAAGCCCGAGGAGAATAGCAGGGGCACCCGACCAGATGTGGCAACAGTATTCAAAACACGGGTGGATGGTAGATTTGTATAAGTGCAGGATAGTTTCAGGCGGAAAGAATTTCCGGGCCATACACAGAGAGCCAACTTTCATGGCAGCAGATTTAGAAAATGGATTCAACGTAGTCATTCCACTTGAGGTCCGCTGAGAGTGTCAGGCCAAGCAGGTGTAGTGTTTTACTCTCTGGGAGGCATGCCTGTTCCATGCTAATGGGAGAGAGGTGCGGTCATCTGTGGTGGTTAATTGACAGCAGCTTCGTTTTGGAGGAATTGAATTTTACGAGCCATTTCTTACCCCAATTCACCACGGACTGGAGGCCCTTTTCAAGCTCAGCCGTGAGGTTCGCCTTGTCGTCAATGTCAAATTTTTGATCGAGGCAAGTGTATACTGTGGTATCGTCGGCGTACATGCCTATTTGTGATCTTATGGCATCGGGGAGATCATTGATGTAGATTAGAAAGAGCGTAGGACCTAGGATAGAGCCTTGGGGGACACTCGCATTTGTAGGGTAGTTTTGGGAGGCATGTCCGTTTAAAACCACCTTCAGTGTGCGGTTGGAGAGGAATGACTGGATTAAGTCCAACAAAAGTCCAGTAATGCCGTAGCTTCGCAGTTTCCGTAGAAGGCCGTTATGCCATACTCTGTCGAATGCTTTGGAGATATCCAGGGCGACAGTTCGGGCTTAACCATTCTTGTCGAGAGCCTGGTATATATACTCGGTGATGGTTGTTAGCATATCAGCAGTAGACCTGGTGAAGCGGAAGCCATACTGTTTGTCCGATAGGAGCCCGTGGGCCGTGAGATGCTGAACAACCTCGGCATTGATAATGGCTTCGAACACTTTGCCGAAGATCGGAAGACTCATAGACAGAAGGACTCATAGACAGACCTGACTTATATGAACACACACACACACACACACACAGATTAATATATTTAGTATAATTTGGCAGCAACTAGTCTTACAAAAGGATGGATCAATAAGTAAATAGCCTGACACATCATCTTAGCTGAAATTTCAAACAATTTTTTTCTGTTTCATATTCAGTGTATGTGATTAATATTCTCTACTGAATTAAATGCATTGACAAAGAGATGAGCTTAAAAAATAAATCTTTATGCAAAATAAATGATTTTATTCATTGAAGACTTACTGATCCATCTATGTATATAGAAAGATATGTATACATTTATATATATATATATATATATATATATGAAAGATGAGCTTCAAATATAGGCATTACAAGTTCAAGTCATGTTGCAAGATATTTATTTTCCAAGTTTTACAATAAGCAGCAATTATAGGATGGAATAAGAAATGTAATTAAAAAAATTGTTTTTATGACTTATCACCCCTTTGCAGTTTATTTAAAGCCAAAACATATTTTTAGATTGTAAGAATTTTTTTGAAAATAAAGATTTACTAATACAAGTTTTACTAATTAATCCATAACTGGAGGGGAAAGTTGAGTCATACCTTTCCCAAAGGTGTTTGCTTGTAAGTGTGAATATAACAAACCTGATTGGAATTGGAACTTGGCTCTCCAAATCATCGTCCATTATACCATCTGTAGACCCAAGCTTACAGCACAGAGGAAAGCAACACATAACCTACCTAACGAGCTGGTGTAAATGCTTAGTAGAATAGAGATTAGGAGAGACAGTGAAGAGATAAACTTTACTATGAGCTACATAGGACAGGAAATTGTGAAGAGCTATGATTGTTAACAACCTGAAAGGACATGAAACATAAAAGTTTAGACCTAGAGTCACTCAGTCAGTTAATTGCTATCCGTGATAATTACTTTCAAGACATGACTGACTAAGCAGATGATATTCGTGCAGTAGATTGCCATTACTTTCTGCAGTAACATGATTGACAACCAAAGAACCCAATCTGCTAAGGTATTCAACAAATAGTTGGAGGGAGAATAGATAAATTCATACCCTTTCCCTTGTGTGTAAGTGAATGAAATGAATTCAAATAGAATTTGAACTGGGCTCTTTGATTTCTCATTCCAAGCTGATAGTCATTACATCACTGTGCACATACCTAGAGTAAGGTGATAAAAAGCAATTATAATAATAATAAGTAAGGAGTGAATTTTGATATCGTTAAACAAAAGTTTGAAAGTCTTACATTATTTTTTCCTGGTTTCAGAGATATTAGATTTTTTTTTTTGTTTTGTTTTATGGCATATCAACCTCAATGGGTTATTTAATGCTGAAAAAGTTTTAGGATGTGCATTGTGGTGCAGTGGATATTGGCTCAGAATGAGAAGTTGGTGAGCCAAGTTTGAAATCCAGTTGAATTCCTTGCATTCATTTACGCGCAAATGCCCTTGGAAAAGGTATTAATCCCTCCCTTCTCCCTCTAGCTATGGGTTAAATAACAGGACAGATTGTGTTCTATAGCCTTGGCTGGCAACCAGTCTACCACAGAAAGTAACGGCAGCCTACTGTGGGATAATCTTCTGCCCAGTCAGTCATGTCTCTTTCAAGACATGATCGCTGAAGTGTGTATCACGTATGGCAGTTAACTGACTGACTGGCTGACTATAGGAATAGAATACATATTCTTTGTAGGATATCAATTTATAGATCATGCTACATAGGCACATTTTTGTAAAGAGGGCTTTGTTGACAGTCAAATGCATTGCTCGTAATAATCTTTTATGTTTATTCAAAAAAGTATTGCTGCTAAATTTTTCCTCAAAAATGTAAAGATATTTGAAATGAACTATGTATTTTATTTTATGCTTTTTTTTTAATTATTTTTGTTATGACGAGAAATCCTTATTGAATATCGCTAATTGTAACTGTAAACCTAGTGAGATGGGATGCCTTTCAGTTAGTAATTGTTGCAGTCTAAAATTGTATGTTCTATATCCATTAACCCTGTGGGGTACAGAGCTACAACATTACCATGATAGGCGTGGCTGCTGCAGGTTTCCATAGCAAGTACATTTTTATAGCATTGAGTTTCTATCCCCACACCCAAATCTAAGAATGACATATAAATATTTTTATACCACATGCTATATGATATTTTGGCAATTTGATATGTGTGGTGTGTCACGTTGATTCAATTTACATGAATATATCTCTCAACTGCACCCATTAGACAAACACAATTTGATTAGCAGAAGTAATTCTATCTTACATCAATTCTTCTTCATTTTTTTTTTTTGTTATCATAAATTAGTTCAGTAGCTGCCACTTTGCTGATGGCAAGATAATTAAATTTACAATCTAAATTGTTTGTCCATTTAAAATATTATTTATTTTTTTAATCAATTAAAAACAAAACAATAATGCCACTAAGATGAAAGTGACTACTGGGGTGAAAGAGAATAAAGAAACTTTAGAAGGAAGTGAAAACTCAATCCTAAACAAGAAACAAGGGATAAGCCTCTACTCTTGTTCAAAAAACTGGGGAGGAGTGTAAATCAGCAAATAGAAAAAGTTAACTACTCCTATTGATGAAAAAAAATTTTTTAAAGTAAATAAAATTTCAAATAGATGTAAGGAGTACAGAGTTGAAGTAGATTTTAGAAGAGACTAGAAGCCCAATCCTAAACAGGAAAAGGGATAAACCTCTACTCCTGTTCAAAAGGCAGAGAGGGCACTTTGACATGGTTAGCAGGTTGGTCTCGCTAGATCAGTTATGACTGAATAGGGAATTTGATTCTTACTTGGTACCCCATGCTTTTGGCCTTGTGCCTCATCTAAGCTACGCTTAGAAAATAATTTGGGCACCTTGACATGGTGTAATAGTTAACAAGCTTGTCTTGCTAGCAATCATTACAGTTGAGTAGTAAGTTCAATCTTCACTGGGTGCCCCATACTTTTGGCCTTGTGCCACATCTAAGCCGTGTTTAGAAAACCACTATCCAAAAGGCCGAGGAAGAGTGTGGGCTGGACGATAGGTGAACTGATCTACTCCTATTGCATGGAAAATATTATTAGGTTGTCACACATGAAATGATGCACTTTATAAGAAATTTATAAAATGCTTCTGAAAAGTTAAATAGCTAATTTATTTGATTGAAATAGGCACCATGTTGTTGAATGACTTCTCTCTAATGCACATCTAAATTGTTGATCCCATCTTTAAAAAATTCTCATCCTTTAATGTGATAAAGTGTTCAAATGCTTCGATTACTGCTTCCTTATTGGAGAATGTTTTATTGTGTATGAAAACCTCAAAATGCTTAAATAAGTAATAATCATTAGGATAAATATAAGGTGAATATGGAAGATGAGGCAAAATTTCATAATTCAGGATAAACATCTTTTGGACAGTTGATTGAGAAGCCTGCAGACGTGCAGCAAAATTGAGCCATTCACACGTCTAGGATGTTTCTTCTTCAGTTTTTTTGTGCATACACTCAATTTCTCCACAATACAAGTTTGATGTTATTGTTTTCCCTTGAAGTAAGAATGAATAATAAATAATCCCTTTAAAAGACCACTGTACAGTAACTATTAACTATTTAGGGTGCACTGGAGATTTTGGGTCTTGTTTTTGTGATTCACTTGCATCTAACTGCTGGCCTACTCTTTTACTGTTATCAAAGAGTATCCATTTCTCATCACATGTAATGATTCCATGTAAACTTTTTTTTTTCCTGTTTGTACTCATACAGTAAGGTTACTTGACATTGTTTCATTGTAATCATTTTCCTTGGACTTATGAGTCCAAGGAAAATATATTAAAAGAAAAATTATCTGAAAAAGAAGAGTCAGAAAAAAGTCAATATTTTTTTATATACTTAAATGACCAGATCAACCAAAAAGTATGTCATTTCATACATGACAACCTGATAATAGGCCTTCAGTACAAGAAGATATTTTCTGCCATATATTTGAAAATCGGTTAAGTGTAAGTGTTTGTATGTAAGTAGGTGTTTTTTGTTTCTTTTAAAAAAATTGAATAGTTTATTTAATAGATCAAAATTTATGGCATTTCAAAAGTTGACAAACTTTGAACATGATTTTCTCACTTTTTCATTTTGTAGCGGAAAGTACTTTCAAATTCCAAACACCTCCTATATTCAGTTTAAATACAAAAGACTTCAAAGAGCTGTACATTTAGGCCTATAAGTCTTTTCTATTATTCAGTGGTTGTTGTCAGACAGAAAGGGAAATTAGTCCTTATAACACAGATGCCTATTTTAATTTTGTTAAAATTGTGCAGTATATGTAGATATGTATGCTTGCATAGTAATACATACAGATATAAAAATACATATACTCTAGCCCTCTGTGAGGTTGGGTCATTTTATACAGATAGCAGGTTATCAATCCAAATGTTCTTTTAGGTCCTTTTTCAGAATTACTTTTGTTGTACAGGCAGCTCCAGCAGTGCCAACTTGTGCAGCAATGTTAGAAAAGGAGAAAGATGAAATGAAAATGCACAAAATAAACTGGAACGTAGCAGAAAATAAGATGATGTGGATATTTATTTTTAATCTGACTTTTTATTACTTTAAACTTTATTATAGTGAATACTTTCTATTTGATATAGATGCTATATTTTTATTTATTAAACAGTAAGTATTATGTCTATTGGCCTGTACATTCAAGAAATCATAGCACACTAGTGCTAAATTCTCTTTCTGATTGTTAGTAATAATCATTTTGTAGTTTCTAGTCTCCTTTGAACTTCTTCATTTTACATATGCTCTATCCATAATATACTCAATATTAATTGGTAGAACCAGATCTCTGTTGCAGAACAAACTGATTAGTCTATCTACTATTGTTTGCACCCAGTCTAAGATATACATGTCATTACTTCATAAAATTGATAAAATTGTCTCGCATTCCCTGCCATACAGGAGAAGAAATATCAGCCACTCAGAAACCTTTATTTTTTACATCATTTTTCAATCTCTTAATACTTTACTAAGTTTATGAGGAACATCTTTTCACTATGACAATGTGCCTTTGAATTTTGTGAAAGAAAAATTCTCATGTTCTCTCATCAAAAGAAATTGTTCCAAGTATCAGTATCCTGTTTCTTGCATCATTGCTAACTAACCAACCTGATTCTAACTTGGATTCATCATATAAACACCTGGCATTTAGGATTTCCCAAAAGGAGATTGCCTAAAAGACATCAGATATTGAAATCTCTGGAGATATTAATGATATGTTTCTATTCATGTCATTTAGAAATATTCTTAATATTCTACATCTAAATATGTGAGTAAAGTTCATTTACTTTTAAAAAATTGTCTAAATTATTGTTGCATAAAAGAGAGAGAGAGAGAGAGAGATGTTTTTTTTTACACCATCTCTAGAGTGTATAGCCACAGACTCACCACGCTAGTGTTGCTGTTATGGTTTCCATAGTAGTTTTTTACAAAGTAGGTTTACCAGCTTTACATCTAACTAGTTTCTGATTTCATAGTTATCCTTCTCTTAAGGTTGGTTGCCAAACAAGCCTAGAGAGCCCACTATTTAACCCATAGTAAATAATATTATTAAATATTAAAATAATATATTTACTATATTATTTAAATTAATATTCTTCATAGATATATTTATAAATGATTTTCTATATTTCCAACAGTTCTACAAATGATTGGCTACCCTGAAAGTTTGTCAATTAGAACCAACACTCAGCAGATCTTGAAATGTATATATCATTCAAAAACCTGTGTTTGATTTGAATAGTGTTTGTCCAAAATCTGACAAAATATTTTGAGAGTCTCAGCAGATTTGTATATGTGCGGACATACAGTTTGTTACAAAATAATTGTATTTCCATTAGGAAAAGATATTAGTCAACAAACCAAAAACTAGACCCATTTGAGAAGATATAAATGCAGCCATTCATGCAGTAATAATAAACTTGTACCCACAAATATTGGTTTCTGCGTGGTTGAATTCAGTGTACAAGTAGGTCTGTGGCATCTTATATACAAGTGCTAATCTGTTTTGACATGTATTTATTGTTTGTTTCAGTAAATTAACCCAACAGTCTCTTGAAGTAAATACTTAAGTTCATGGGTATTCTAGATTTTACACAAATAGCTTTACTCAAAACATTCATACCTAGACTTGAAAGTAGACCAATATGACTAATTAATGCAAACCAATATTTTTACCAAATTAAAAATAAAGAAGTCTATATAAAAATGGGACAAACTTTGACATTTCTTCCTACAACCCCCCCCCCACCCAGTGTCAAAAGGATGTTTTTTCTCATGATGCTTCTTTCGTTTTAGTTACCCTCAGCAATGTTTATTGTGTCAAAAGTGATGATTAGTATTGTAATAAAACTTAAACATATGAAAGTGTTAATTGATTTGAACATTATAAAATGATAAACAATATGGATTTCCTTATAGTTGGTTCACATATTTTAATAATTTAGTAAATGTTTATAAATTTATTAATAAAATATTGTTTCCATGTTTATTTCTTTATAAATTGATAAATGATAAATATCGCATTGCATTAATCTTAATTGTATTAGTTTTTAGAATGTTGTAAATATGAAATTATTCCTGTAAATAATCTAATAAACAGTATTTAATATTTTTGTTGTAAATTCACAAGAACAAAAAATGTATTAATTCAATTTCATATGTTCAAGTTTCATTACAATTCTAATCATTGTTTTTTAAAACAATAAACATTGCTGAGGAGTGACGCTGATTAAAATGATAATGGTGTCAATGGAAAAAACATTGTTTTGACACTCCATTTTTTTGTGTGTAGAAAGTTCCAAGTTTGCCTAAAATGGAATATATAAAAAAGTGTTGAAGTTTTCAAGACACAAACAAAAAGTTTACTTCTACACCCTGAATTATTGTAGATTTTTCTGAATAAACTAATGCCCTTGCTAAGATTAAAGTTAAAACCATTAATGTCTACTCTGTAATATATTGGGACCTGGCTGTAGTCAGTAATTACAAGACATAAAAATCATTCTATGACATTTTCTTTCTTTACAGCTTATGTTTCTATCATTCTTCACAGCCATTTCATGATGCACATAACTTTCTCATTTCTTCCATACGTAAATAGCATTACTGTATTCTTCATTAACAATTCCAACAGATATCTAAACATTTTTGGCAACTATGTTAGTGATTTTGTTATCTAAGTTATTTTCAGTAATATAAATAACAGAATCCTTACATTGCCTCAAAAACGTTTTACTTGCTGGCCATAATTACATGTCATAATTAGTTAATCTCTGCCATGCATTGCTCATATTTGGATAATTGTAAGAGATAATCTTGCTTCTTTTATAACACTCCTCAACATTTTTTCAACCCAAATAGTGTTGAGCAATGGGCACATGTTTTTAAGGTTATTTTTTCACACTGAATCTGAAAATCAAGTCCATTTTGCCCCATCACATCACATTTTCTCAGTTCATATAATTTCTATTTTGTTTGAAATAGGTTAAAATACCCATTTAACAGAACCAAGTAGAACTAACCTTAAATGTTTTCAGGTTAGAATAAATTATCATAAAAGAAAAAGTATCCCAATAACTTACAGAATTCATTTTCAGTTCAGAAGTTTTCAGAAAAAGAAAATGAATTTCCTACATGTTAAATTTTATCCCCGTGAAGTAATAATTTTGATAAGTACTGAAGCACATAAGAGCCATACCAAAAAAGTGAACAAATTGCTTTTCAATTGTGTTAAGAAGCACCAGAATGTCAAACTGCTCTGTATAAATTTTTGGTCAGACAAGGTGCTGGTGGTGTTGGGTATGCATAGGAAAAGTGCCTAGTTGGTTACACTTATCTGCCATTTGGCAGCTATTTTAAGCACTGATAAAGCAAATTTTAGTCTTGCTAGTCTCAAATACACAGACCTAGCACCCTAACAACCCTCATTTATCAATGTTCCTGTGCATGTTATACAGAGACTTTGTAAATTCAAGTGATATGATAAAACTTTATGATGGTTTGAGGCTTAAAGTGAAAACTACTAATAAAAACTTAAATCATTGTTCTTGAATGACTTCTAAACAGATTCTTCTTTGAAAAGTAGAGAAGAAACAAAAATCACAAAGTTTTAGCATTGAGGACAAAAGAACATTTTCCAGTGAGAGTTTTCTCATAAAATTAAACATTTTCAGGTCAACTTATCTGAACTGATGTAGCTAAGAATTCATTTTGAAAATTATTTGGATACTTTTTCTTGAATGATAAACCATTCTAACATGAAATGAAATGTTTCAACTATGTCACTTGCATATTTAAGCTGTGGTATATCTCTATGTATTAGGCATTTTAGCTGGTTTTAAGCAAAACAGAAATTATCTATACTGAGAAAATGTGATGTGATAGGTAAAAATAGACTTGATTTTTAGATTCAGCATGAAAATATAACTGAGAATTATGTGCCCAACAACATTTGGGTGGGAAAAAAACGGTGTAATCATAGCACCAAGAAGCCTTACCTCTATAATAATATAATTCTGGCACAAAAGATAACTTAGCTCTATAATAATATAATCCTGGCACCAAAGAAGCCTAACCTCTTTTATAATATAATCCTGGCACCAAAGATGACTTACCTCTATAATAATATAATCTTAGCAATAAAAAACATTACCTCTATAATAACATAATGCTGGTACCAAAGAAGCCTTACCTCAATTATAATATAATTTTGGCACCAAAGAAGCCATACCTCTATAATAATATAATCTTGGCACCAAAGATGACTTATCTATATAATAATATAATCTTAGCAATAAAAAACATTACCTCTATAATAACATAATGCTGGTACCAAAGAAGCCTTACCTCAATTATAATATAATTTTGGCACCAAAGAAGCCATACCTCTATAATAATATAATCTTGGCACCAAAGATGACTTATCTATATAATAATATAATCTTAGCAATAAAGAAACATTACCTCTATAATAATATAATGCTGGTACCAAAGAAGCCTTACCTAAGTAATGGCATCAAAGAAACTTTGCCTTTTTAATAATATAATCACCAAACTATAAAACAATTGACAGCTATTGATTATGTAATATAATTAATACTGTGTCAGTGTAATCAATAATAAAATATTTTTATAACAATTTTATACAATTTTGTATTGTATTTGGCCAAGTTTGTTTGTTTGTCTGTCCATGGTCAAGATACCTTAAGACCTGCTGTTTGAATTTGGATGAAACTTTGGGATAATTGACTTCATGACTGGCACAAACTGATTAGATTTTGGGTTTGATCCAGTACAGGATAAAGTTTCTGTGTTATTTTTCCATTTACTTTATTAATATTTTTTGTATGTTTAACATGCCAAATACTGAATTACCTCCCCTAGATTGTGCTATGTTATTACATTTTCTAAATACACTCTTTTTTCTTCAAAAATATTCTTTATAATATAAATTTTATAATCATTATCCAAAAGTAAAAACAAAAATGATAAAATACACACAAAAAATGAGTCAAAATACAACATTGGTATATTAAAAAGTAAAAACAAACTCTTCCACAATTTTTACAGCCTAATTTTTAATTTCACTTTACATTTTTTTTTTTTTGTATTTTCACTCTTGAAAGCAGTCAAGTTCATTGCAATTATTATCATTTTAATAATCTTCTCTTGCTTATCACTGAGATGACATCAGTGTTGCTGTGGTGGAGGTATGTAGTCTTTGACTGCTCTTGTTTATATTACTTCTATAGCCACTTTTTGACAGAATTAATTATATTGCATAATATAATAAGGAATAATATAATCAAGAATTTAATTTAGTTTAAGGTCATTATAAATTATGAATCTAGGATGTCAATTTTTTCATTTATTAAATGTATAATTTCATTTGTTTTATACTGAAACCTAAAAATCAAAAATGGAAGTAAAATCGTAGAAATTTAAAAAAAATAAAATATCAGATATTTTTGGGGACCCATTTAATGCATAAATATAAATTAAAATAAATTACATGAACAAAAGTTACCCTACAGGGTAAATTTTGTTCATTTAATTTATTTTAATTTATATTTATTTTCTGTAGACAAAGGCATTGATAAAAAGGAAGAATAAAATATAAATAGATATATATTTACATTTTTTTTTTTGTATATACATATATATATTTCTATACATATATATACATATGCATAGATATAAAATAATAATTGCCTGAAGACACTGAAAGATAGAAAATGCGGTCGTTTACCAATGAAAAAATATATATATATATATTTACAATAATGAAAATACAAAAAATATAAGTGAATAATAATAGAGTAAAATTTCTGATTTTCTCATCATGTGTATTTAAATGGTTTCTTCAAATGATTTTCTGTCATTTCTAACTCCTGTATGTGTGAGGTCAGTCAGTTAAGTGTCATATGGGATACACACTTGGGTGATCATGTCTTGAAAGAGATATAACTGGGCAGATTTTCCTGCAGTAGGTCACCATTACTTTCTGCAGTAGACTGGCTTCCAACCAAGGCTACAGAACCCAATCTGTCCTGCTATTCAACCCATAGCTGTAAGGAAGAGACAGATTAATACATTTCCTAAAGGAATTTGCGCACGTGAATGCAACAAATTCAGCTGGAATTTGAACTAAGCACTCCGATTTCTCATTCCAAGCCGATATTCACTGCACCACAACGCCCATCATGTGTGAGGTAATGGGAAAAATTCCTGAAGCTTCTTCTATCAGCCAAAACAATATATAATTGTGTTCTTGCTGAATTCACAATGCTAAGGTGTGTGAATCTGCCAAGTGGGTGGAATGCAGTAATTGTTTAATTTTTTTTATTCTTTGTCTTCCAAGTAAAAAAGTAAATCAGCCTTAGAGGAGCTTCTGTATATGGTGGAGCCAGGTGTCCGTCTAATGGTACGATATGTAACAAACACCCAACAATGATATTTTTAATAAAAACATTTGCGTCAAGTAATGAAATTTTTGTAACATTTCTTTGTTTCTTAAATTCATCACATAGAATGCTAACAAGTGGATGCTACCAATTTAATAAAAACAACTGAAAATAAATCTTACAAAAACTATTCCTAATTTTGGTTCTGTTCTAAGCAAAACATTTTGAATACAATCTTGTTGTAAGAAGCTTACAGCAGTAAGCAATATATTTATTTAAAAGAAATCTAACCATTTTTATTCTAACATAGATATTTATAACATAATGAACAAATTTTAAGTGCTAGACCAATTATTAAAACTATTAAAAATAATAACAGTCTTTGCAACTAGAATTTTTTTCTCAATGAGTATTTCCAAACATTACAAATAAAAATTTATTTTATTAATTCAGTTTTATTTGGCAAGAAGCTCAAAATCCATGTTTGAAATTGCTTCTAAGATTATCATTTTTCTCGTAAGAAAGTATTTTTATATCAGAATATAACAACTGTAAATTCAACTTATGTTCCAAAGAGTGTCATAGCCAGGGTTGATAGTGGGAACAAGCTTCTACTGTCTATAAAATGTTTCTGCAGCATGCGTCTCAAATAGCTTCTGACATGACACAGCTTTTTCAGATAGACGAAAAACTGGTACCACATAACCAGCTGCTTTGGGAAATTTATTACGATCACTGAGGTATACCATTCTCCCTTTATGTAGGAATGATTATGCTTGCCATTTCTGGTAGCCGTGTAGTTATCTCCCTTTAACTTAAATCTTCTAATTTATTTATTCACCATTGCAATAGCCTGGTATTGAACTCACAACTCTTTGGGTCAAGTCACTGGAACCAACCAACATCTATATCTACTCGGTCATGCAGTCTACACCAGCAACACCCCTGTAATATCTTGTATTCATTTGGATTTTGTCAGTATGTGATTAGAGTTTGAGGCATGTAGTCTGGTGAGGTTACTTCAATCTCACCAAGACTTAAACAGGGCACTACCTTTGGAAACATGATTATTATCTTAGAAAACAATTTTAATTGTTAATCATTAACTTTACTATTAGCAAAAAAACAAAATTTGTTACTTGACCTCTATATAATGAGTAAAGAAATTAGTGGGAATTTTAATTTTAAATTAAATCTAAATAAATAATTCAGATTGTATATATCTATTTTTTCCCAATAACTGCAATAGATTATAAAAAGTTCTTTCTGACCCACATACCAAAGACTGACTAAATATCAGAATTATTTTTTTAATCTCTCCTTGGTCGAGCAGGAAACTTTTCAGCTCCTGTTATATGAAGTAAGAAGGATATAGTAATAGCAAATCTCTTATGTAACAAGAAATATTTTAGATATGCCCTCAACTCCAGATGCCAAATGAGTTACTCATTTAGGAGTAAGCCATTGGCTTTTGATGAGAAATAACTTTTCAGTAGCTCAGCCCACCAACATAAACTTTAGAGCATAATAAAGTTACTTATCGGAAGTAAAATTCATATGCATTAAAACCTTTTGTTTTTATTTTTTTATTATGGTAATGGTAAACTTAGTTGTTTCCATACAGAAAACATTTGGCATTCATTGATCAAACAGTTACTGCCAATTGAAATTTATAAAATCATTTTCTTAAAATAGTTTTCAGAAAATTAAACTTCTCAAGTCTACTGCTATTGCTCTTTCTAGTTTAGAGGGGAAAGTTTCATTCTAAACCTTTTGTTTTTTGTTAACATTTTGATTTAACCATTAATGCTGAAAATTAACTAAAGAAGCTCTATTCAGCTAAACTGATTTGTTAATAATTAAACGTCATTTTCTATAAAGTGGTTACTATTGAAATGGGTAGGATGAGATAGGTTCATTATTATCACAATACACTTGAAACCATTTTTAATTATAGATGGTCTTTTTAAATTGGAATAAAAATATATAGATTCTAACCAGCAAATGTTTGCATTAAATCTGTTAACTATAAGAACTTTTATAGTCTTTCTGATATTAAAATTCACACATTTGAAGGGATATTAAAAAAGTTCTCATTCCAACAAAGAAATTCCTTACTTAAAATATTGCAGCTAAAAATAATTCAAATTTTATTTTTAGCTGCAATATTTTAAATAAGAAATTTCTTATTTTTTACTTCACAAGAATATCTTGTCCTTTACTTTTCCAGGTTTAATAACTTGTCCTGTTCTTTTCTAGGTTTAATATAACCTTCAGAATATTACTTTTCTTGCACGTATTTTTCCATGTAAGTCATGATTTTTCCAGGCATTGCTATTAATTTAATATAAATCTAATGCTGGAAACAACTTTAAAAAATATTAAAAAGAAAAAGGTATATATGTAACTGATTAAAAAAAAATCTAAAAATTGATTATTTACAATTAATTCTGATAATCAATTCCGATAAAATGTTAAGTGGTAAGCAAAGTTTGATTGACAAAAATGATAAAAGATATCATCAGAATTTAAATGTTGAAAACCGCATGCAAAAATATTAAATAGAAAAAAGTTATAAAAAATAAGATTTATTCTCAGAAGCGTTAGTCACTCACTCATTTATGTAGTTAGTCTCCCTTTTCGGACTTCACATATTTTGATATTTTAACTTTTTTTTTACTGAACCAAAATACATTTTTTTCAAAAATGTAGCTAAGGAGGTGTCCTATCTAACTTTGTAAACTGTTTGAAGTTTGGTTGAGAACTGAATTAGTGGGGAAGCTTGAAAGCTGCCTAGATTCACTTGATGTTGGACTTAAGAATATATTCAACCACTGCTGTGGTTGAATGGTATATATATATATATATATATATATATATATATATATATATTGAGCCAGTTCAGTATATATATATATATATATATATATATACTGAACAGGCTCAACATTGCTTAATCAGTGACTGTATAAGAACTGGGTGGTGCTTTAATGTGATATGGCTGTAAACCTCAAGCTAGTGTCTTCATCTTTATTGTTGCTTTCCCAACCTTTTGACCATTATGCTCTCCAGCCTTCTTCAAGTGTTTGACAATCCAGGTAACCTTCAATAACTTTCAGGCTGATCTCTTTATTTAATCTAGAGGAGTAGAGTGTTCTCATTCTACTGCCTTTATCTTGTAGTATTTTGTCTTGTTCTTTATTTTTAATACTACTCAGTTATTGCTGGCCCTATTTCCAATGATTCTGAGTTTGTACTACTCAGTCCAGGGATTAAACTCTCAATTATAATGCCACCACATTCAAAAACCAATGTTTTAATCCTCTAAGCTATAGTCAAATAACAGAAGAAGGCCAGATGTTACAATGGCATAGTAACAGCAAAGATGAGGATATTAGTTCAAATATACATTTGTGCTTCTTTTGTTTGTCCTACAACCATTCTAGAACCTTTTTTAAGTTTGTAATCTATAAGAAAAGATGAGGGTCTTTTTATGCAGAAAAAGTGAACAAAAAAAACAAATGGTAGCCAACATACCAACTTATTTATCTGATTACCATCAACTGGATGTGCGTTGTGGTGCACGGATGTGCGTTGTGATGCAGTGGATATTGACTCGAAACAACAAATCGGGGAGCCAAGTTTGAATTACTGTTGAATTCCTTGCATTCACTTATTTTTTTTTTTTTTTTTTTATAAGCGTTTCACCCCGAGCAAGGCATGTCGCTGCCACTACTGTGCAGGGGGCTACGTAGAGAGGAGAAAGGCTGGTTAAATATAGGAAATAACAGAGGGTGGGTGATAGGCGGGTGAGGATACCGAGAATGAGGGTTGGGTAGATGAGAGTGTTGTGAGAATAGTTGGGAGTTAGTGTGATAGGAGGTGTCTATTGACCCTACATTTAAACACCTGGAGATTGTAACTGTCGGGAAAGCAGACTTGTGGAAGGGAGTTCCACAGGCGGGAAGTGCGAGAAAAGAAGCTGTTGGAGTAGAATTTACGGTTACATCTTATTTGTTTAACTGTAAAAGTTTGGGACCTAGTTGCTAATCTAGTATCTCGTGTAAATTCGTGCTTGGGCGGCACCAGTGATCTAAGCTCATCGGAGCAGAAGCCATGAAAGTACTTGTAGAAGAGGCACAGGGAAGCTACATCACGCCGGTGTGAGAGCGGCTGCAGCCGGTCTGCCAAGTTAGTATCAACCACGTTACAGATCCTCCTTTGTATTTTGTCAAGAAGCCCAAGGAGAGCAGCAGGGGCACCCGACCAGATATGGCAGCAATATTCAATACACGGGCGGATGGTAGATTTGTATATGTGCAGAATAGTTTCAGGTGGGAAAAATTTCCTTATGCACAAATACCCTTGGGAAAGGTATTAATCCATCTCTTCTCTCCAATTATGGATTAAATAATAGGATAGATTGGGTTCTATAGCCTTGGCTGGCAACCAGACTATTGCAGAAAGCAATGGCAACCTACTGCTGGATAATCTTCTGCCTAGTCAGTCATGTCTCTTTCAAGACATGATCGCCCAAAGTGTGTATCAGGTATGGCATTTAACTGACTGACCATCAACACAACCACTTTAAACATTGTGGTAACAAAAAAATCAATATAAAAATGAAGTCCAGTCATTTGAACAAAATCTTACAATGATGATGGATTTTTTCAAAATAATCACTCTTAGATTTTCTAATTTTATTCCTTTTTAAAAAAATGTTTATTCTCTTTTAAAGATAAACATTTATCAGACTTTGTCAATTATCTGATTTCAATAGAAAATATATATTGGTGTAGAAGTTTATTTCTTGTTTTCTGATTAGAATTGTTTTTCTGTTTCCTCCTGAAACCTTTTTCTTCCTCTTTCACTCTCAATAATCTCTTGCATCTTAGTAGCATTATTGTCTTGCTTGGGTGAATTGATTAAAAAAAAGGTTATAAGGAACCATAATTTAAGAAAAATAAATAAATAATAAATTATTTACTAACATAGTGACAGAACTTATAAAACAGGAAAATATTTAATTCCTATCAACATAAACAAATCCAGAAAAATATGAGGTAAATCATACTAACAAGATATTTGAGTAAATTTAATGATCTTGACATAATGTTACATGAAATTATGAATAACTAAGGATGTAAAAATGTACAGTTTTTTTTTTAATTTTAAAATTCACAATCTAAAGTTCTTTTTTCATATATTACTATGCAATCCAGATTGCAAATTAAATTTTTTTTACTTTTTTTAACCTTTTAAGAAGTTATGTTGTATGCACATATTTGTTTTGGTTTCCATAGGGGGGATCAACTTGCAATTAATTTACATTGCAAAATGAACATTTTCCTTATAAACATTTATAAAATTTAATATTTTCTTTTGTTCTATATTATTAAGCTGGAATGGTTAATCTATAATGATATAAAAAATATTTAGAAAAAGTGATTATTTCTGGTCACAATGCTCATTGTTACAAGTGCACCATATTAATATTGTCAGATCATGAGATGCTGGTTTTATCAAACAGTTTAAAAGTATTTAAAACAGGGCCATCAAAAAATGTGGGTGTCATAGCATCTATTGTTTTTGCCACATTTGAAAACTGGAATAAAAATAATTGCTGCTCTAGTTGAGTTTCTCTTAAATGACCGCCCCCCTACCCAAAGTTAAGCTGGGTAAGAGTCTTTGCTTTAGGACAGCAACTTATCTAAGAGAAGAAAATCTCTGATATAAAAACCTTTACTGCTAATTCATGTAGAATAAGGTAGGCTGAACTCTCTTACCATGGTAGGTAATCTTCCCAGAGATGGCGTTTTAATAAAAGCACTAAGTTCCCAGTCTCCTAAACTGATTTGTGTTAGTAGAGCCATACATTTGTAAAACTCACTCTAATATTTTATGATGGTTCAATTACAGAGCCATCAAGGAAACCCTCTCTAACACATGCTAGCGTGGAAACCAACGTTAAATGATGATGATGATGATGATGATGATGATGATTTAGTTATATTCTTCTTAAAAATGCCAAACAACAAAGGAAAAGGAAGCAACTATTTTTGGAAACTGTTTGAAAATCAAAAGAAATAATGTGGATAATAAGTAAAGCCTTCAGAGTTTCACACTTAGCAAAATCTGTTTGTCTGCTTAAATTAGATTTTTTAAAAATGGTTTCTCGAAGTTAGACAATGAAATGTTGTTTTAGGAATTTTCTATCAAGTAGTGGCATTTGTAGAGGTCGTTAAAACAAACATACCAGTTAAGTCTTAATGGATTACTTATCAAAATATCTATAAGACTTTTTCTTCTGTTTGCTTGCTTGTTTTAACAAAATATGAACTGTGATTTTAAACTTAGGAAAGACATATCTACATCACATTAAAATAAACATGTATATTGTATAAATATTCTGTTTTAGTTATCATACAAGATAATTACCAAAATTACATAAAATTTACTGAATTAAAACTGCTCCTGAGATTACTTAGGTCAGGAGAGGTTTAATTATTTCTAACTAGCCAGACCTGGATCTTTTATAAGTGTTAACAACTAACATCCATTATCTCATGCATTTCTCTTCTTTCAATGTTTTTCCTGTATCTTCTAATTCATTACCTTAACCCTTCTAATCATTGTTTCCAATTTACATTTTAACTAAAACATGGAGTTCATATGCAAAAAATAAAAAATAAACATAGGAAATTTGTTCTACTGCATCTTCTTATATATCTTTCTTTTTCTCTATCTTTCTTTGAAGAATTTTAAATTAATACAATTTTTGCACCTTTCTATCCCAGTCTGCTTTTTAATCTTTCACTCATTGTCTCTTGGTATCCAGTCAGCATGCTCATCTCTCTGTTTTTATGCCATCAGTCATTCCCCATTCTATATATGGTGATTTTCTAAGCATAGCTTAGATGTGGCACAAGGCCAAAAGTATGAAACACCCAACGAGGATGAAACTCACTACTCAGTAATAATTGATCTAGCAAGACAAGCTTGCTAACCCTAACCCTTACCCTGCTCTTCCCCATTCTATATATATCTTTGACTCCCATCCTTTACTTGACACTCCATGTATCTTGTTCTTCCTTTTTGCTATACTCTCATGTACCTCTCTTCACACTAGTATTCCCACCCTTCTCTTATCTATTCTCTGACATCCCCTGTAACCTGTTCCGCTTTTTCATCTTCACTCTCCTCTTATGTACCCCCCTGCACACCAGTGGTAGTACTGCCTTGCTTGGGGCAAAATGATTACAAAAGAAAAATAGCATATAAGACTCTTTTAACCATCTTATTCTCAGTTACCTCTCCTTGTTAATTATTTTAATTTTAAGTTTAATGATATCCCTTCTCCTTCAACATATGATCAGACATTCATTATTTAAAAGTTTCTACATGGATTACAGATTTCTAATTTCCTTATTCCTCAATCTTATTTTTAGTTTGAATGAAATAATACAATGAGTTTCGCACATCATCTAAAAACCTTCAGACAAAAATCCTCTGAAACTTTCTCCAATAAAAAGTTGTTGCTTAATTGGATGAAAAAACAAATTAATGTAATAAGTTCAGAAAAGTAAATGTGTTATTTACTGGGTGTAAAAGTGTCATTTGAGTTTTATGTCATTTGAGTTTATGTCATTTGAGTTTATATATCATTTGAGTTTATATGTCATTTGAGTTTATGTCATTTGATTTATGTCATTGAGTTTATATGTCATTTGAGTTTATGTCATTTGGTATGTCATTGAAGTTTATATCCTTTGATTATGTCATTTGAGTTTATGTCATTTGAGTTTATATGTCATTTGAGTTTTATGTCATTGAGTTTATGTCATTGAGTTTATGTCATTTGAGTTTATGTCATTTGAGTTTATATGTCATTTGAAGTTTATGTCATTTGAGTTTATATCCATTTGAGTTTTCTCATTTGAAGTTTATGTCATTTGGTTTTATGTCATTTTGAGTTTATGTCATTTGATTTTACTGTCATTTGAAGTTTTATGTCATTTGAGTTTATATCATTGAAGTTTATATGTCATTTGAGTTTATGTGTCATTTGCAGGTTTATGTCATTTGAGTTTATGTCTGATTTTGAGTTTATGTCATTTAAGGTTATGTCATTTGAGTTTATATGTCCTTTGAGTTTATGTCATTTGAGTTTATATGTCATTTAGGTTTATATATCATTTGAGTTATGTCATTGAGTTTATATCATTTAATTATATGTCATTGGTTATGTCATTTGAAGTTTATGTCATTTGAGTTTATGTCATTTGAAGTTTATGTCATTTGAAGTTTGCTCATTTGAGTTTATATGTCATTGAGTTTATGTCATTTGAGTTTATGTCATTTGAGATTTTATGTCATTTGAGTTTATGTCATTTGAGTTTATATGTCATTTGATTTTATGTCATTTGAGTTTATATCATTGAAGTTTATATCATTGATTTATGTCATTTAAGAGGTTATATCATTTGAGTTTATGTCATTTGAAGTTTATGTCATTTGAGTTTATATGTCATTGAAGTTTATGTCATTGATTTATGTCATTTGAGATTTATGTCCATTTGAGTTTATGTCATTTGAAGTTTATGTCATTTAGTTTTATGTCATTTGAGTTTATGTCATTGAGTTGCCTCTTATTTCCAAATTTATATGTCATTTGAAGTTTATATCGTACAGAATTTATATCCATTTAGGTTATTATCATTTAGGTTTATGTCATTGAGTTTATATCATTTGAAGTTTATGTCATTTGAGTTTATGTCATTGAGTTTATATGTCATTTGAGTTTATATCATTTAAGAGTTTATGTCATTTGAGTTTATGTCATTTGAAGTTTATATCATTTAGGTTTATATCATTGAGTTTATATAGGCATTTAGGTTTATATGTCATTGATTTGTATCATTTAGGTTTTATATCTGTTTTTAGGTTTATATGTCATTTGAGTTTTTATGTCATTTGAGTTTATGTCATTTAAAATTTATATCATTTGAGTTTATGTCATTGAGTTTATGTCATTTGAGTTTATATGTCATTTGAGTTTTATGTCATTTGAGTTTATGTCATTGAGTTTTATATGTCATTTGAGTTTATATCATTTTGAGTTTATAACCATTTGAGTTTATGTCATTTGAGTTTATATGTCATTTGAGTTTTATGTCATTTGAGAGTTTTATGTCATTTGAGTTTATGTCATTTATGGTTGTATGTCATTTGAGTTTATGTCATTTGAGTTTATGTCATTTGAGTTTATGTCATTTGAGTTTATGTCATTTGAGTTTATGTCATTTGAGTTTATATGTCATTTGAGTTTATGTCATTTGAGTTTATGTCATTTGAGTTTATATGTCATTTGAGTTTATGTCATTTGAGTTTATGTCATTTGAGTTTATGTCATTTGGTTCCTGTCATTGAGTTTATATGTCATTTGAGTTTTATGTCATTTGAGGTTATGTCATTTGAGTTTATGTCATTGAGTTTTTATGTCATTTGAGTTTATGCAATGAAGTTATTTGCTCAGAATAATGTAATGCAACCTATTTATATCTCAGAGGTGAAAAACATTTATATTTCAAAGTTTAATACAATAAGGGTGAACTTATTCAGTGTCAGTGGTTAAACGAAAACTGGAATCTCCGTGTAAAAAGAAATTCTCCTTTTTAAAAAAAAAGTATTATAAAATTAACTACAATACTATATTATTATCATGAATAGATAAATATTATTATTAAATTTACTGGGACTATTGATTTTATGAAGAAGACAATATTTATTCGGTCAAGTTAATTTGGATATTCATGAATATCACACCAACCATCACAGTTCTGCATCAAGATTGAAAGGTCATTAGGGAGGCATTCTGTGTCATAACATAGCTGGTCAATGTAGGGGGTTGCTTGGCAACCAACATGTTCACTCCATGGCTAGGTGATCTGAACAGTAGATCACTTGTATGTTTTGTTTTGTTCAACAGTAGTATCCTGCAGAGAGCATTCTGTATTTGCTTAAGATTGTCAAATAACAAAGATGGGTTACTGTATTAATGGAATTAACAGTAATTTATTAAAAGAAAAAGCTTCTTCTTCATTTCTGGTTTTTTGTGGCTAGGATCAGATTTGTCATTTCTTTGGGTGTGATAGGACACAAAATTGATGTAAATTTGCTCAGTTCCTGAAGATTCCATCTCTCCATTTTGCTAAAATGGAGGATCTGTAGTTAACCACGGTGCCTTGGTCATCCAGGTCATCCAGTGATATGACCTGGATGTTTACCTCTGCCTACACATGTGGAACCTCATTAAACATCAAATTTGTATCACATTTTCAAACTTAGTGAGAAAAGTAAATAAAAATATATCCCTGGATAAAAAATGAAAATAAGCAAAATAATCTGCCTATTTGAAATGTACTAACTAATCTTTGGTTCCAGTAAGAAAAGAACTTTTCATTTATCAGAGTTTTGTATGCCATATAAAATAATGTAATTTTGCCATTGTTAGTTTTGTCATTTTTTGTCATCCATACTTCATGTATCTTATGACACTTTAAAATTTAAATGGACTTTCATCTGACAGTATTTTCTTGTGGCATATCACAAGCAACTTAAGGTGTTAACAGCTATGTACCCCTAATTATGTGTGTTGTGGTACAGTGGATATCGGCTCGGAACGAGAAACCGGGGAGCCAAGTTCGAATTCCAGTTGAATCCATTGTATTCACTTACGCGCAAATACCCTTGGGAAAGGTATTAATCCATCTCTTCCTTCCAGCTATGGGTTAAATAGCAGGACAGATTGGGTTCTATAGCCTTGGTCGGCAACCAGTCTACCAAAGAAAGCAATGGCAACCTACTGCGGGATAATCTTCTGCCCAGTCAGTCATGTCTCTGTCGAGACATGATCGCCCATGCGTGTATCACGTATGGCACTTAACTGACTGACTGACTGACCCCTAATTATGTTATCTATGCTATCCCATAATGCAGTTCTTCAATGTGCTGTATTCCTTCAGGATGTGGGAGATCATGGCTCTCCACAATTTCTGATCCTTTGTAGATCATAGCAATGTTTGTCTTTTTTACTGTTCTTCCCACTTCCTGTTCATACAAGCTCATTATGTAGGTCACTCACTCTTTCCCTCTGTTCCTCTTGTCTACAATATGTCCTGTGAGTGCCAAATTCTCTTAGCTGTTTTTTCTTATTTTGTCCCAGAAATTATAACTGTCTCTTTCTGTTTCAAAATATAAGTGTCCTTTTAGTTTTCCTTTTTCTTAAAACTTCCTTGTTGCTCTCATGTTCTTTCCATGATATTCTCAGCATCTTCATCTGTAAGGTTACATTCACTGACAGATTGAAGGACTGATATTACACAGTTGTCCATCACTTATACAATTCTGATTTCAAAAAGAAAAAAAAAGAAGGTTTGAAAACACGGTTCCTGTATTACAATACTTTTGGCAGGATAACAAACAGAACAATAATGTGCTGTTCATCCAAAAGTAGAATCCCTGACATAGCTTTTCGGTTCAACTCCAATGATTATTCTTAACATTTCTGACAACGCTTACAAATTAACCTTCATTCACTGGAGCATTTTTATTTGATATCCCACCTCAAACACACCACCACCACCACCATTTGGTTTGATATCCCACCTCAAACACACCACCACCACCACCATTTGGTTTGATATCCCCCCTCAAACACACCACCACCACCATTTGGTTTGATAGCATCTCTATCATTATCTGAACAAGAGTCTTTAGAATAGATTTTTTTTTTAAATGCATGTAGAATCCACTTTCCTGTTAATCGAGAAATATCTAAAGCAGTTGGTTTTTTTTTGCATAGAATTTAATCAGAGTTTCTGACATTTATGGAAGAGAAAGAAAAGGACTATTTTATCAGAACAAAACTCCTCCTTTGCACTGATTTGTGATTAAAACTTCATGTAAGAAAAAAGACATTAAATTTCAAGATGTACTATATGCTTACTCCTACCATGACCACCTTTAAAAAGCTAAGTGTTACATTCCTAAGTTTATTGAGATTTAGATAACTAAGGAAGATTATCTATCTGAATTAAAATTTGATCCCATTAATATATATATATATATATATATTGTTGTCATCCGCAGACAGATCTGTTTCGCTGTATCACAGCTCATCAGTACGGTTAGACTCCAATTGCTACACAACCCAGGCTCGAAACCCAACCAATTTGGCGTCAGTTGGCGACTCTACCCCTGGGCCACGGGGCGTTCAGTTGAAGACGGCAGTCTTTTTAGCACATATCATATTACGCGTCCAATAGCTAGAGTGCTCAAATTCATTTTTACTGAATGAGTGATGCGTACACACTAGAGTGGCTACTGTTTTTCAAAGTCTACCTTTCTTCTAGAGTGCTCAATCACGGTGTGAGAGCGTAATAATTATAAATAAATAAAGCGTAAATAATAATAATTATTTATAAATAATAATTATTTATTATTATAATAATAATAAATAATAATTATTTATTATTATTAATAATAATTATATTTATTAGCATAATTATTATAAATAAATAAAGCGTAAATAATAATAAAAATAATAAATAAATAATAAAATAAATAGAGTGTAAATAATTATATATGTATATATATATATATATATATATATATATATATCTTTCCTTTTTTGCAAACCCAGACGATGCCAATTTTTCTTTTCTTGTTTATTTGATTTTATTTTGTTTTATCTTTTTCTTTTTCTTTTTCTTTTTTTAATTTCTTTGCAAATCTATTTAAAAAGGGAAATTAGACTGATTTTTCTCCAGTTTCTGAAAGGATTTTTCTGTTGCTGAGGTGATGTGTTATCCCCCGTGGGGATTTTCATATCAAAATGGTCATTCAACATCCTTGAATTAATCCTATTTTAATTTATATTTGCTCTGTAATATTTTATTACATGGAGCTCTCTTCCTGTATCATTTTTTAATATTAAAATAAAATTTTTAATATTAATTAGGATTGGGTTTTTGGAATTTACCTTCCTGCTTTTTCCGCTTGGATTAAAGTATCTGAATAAAAATATATATATATATATATGTATGTATTAATGTATATTTGGGCAGCAACCTTTCTTTTAAACATCTTTCATTGAATACAGCTGACAAGGATGATTTAATTAATCTTTTATTGAGTTTTTCCAACATTCTAATATTATCTTGTTTTTTAGGAGTTAAAGAATATAAAAATTGTCCATAGTTTTTACTGTTCCACTGTTTTAGCCATTCTCAAAACAGTTATTCTCCATGTGTTGTGATTTAAAAAGCATTTTTGCATTTTAACTAGGATTTTCCTCCAGGTTCTTGTAAATTATAGGTTAATTAATGCTTTTTAGTAGCACTTAAATTCAACAGGTGAAATGTAAGGCAGTTACTTAACAAGGTGTTCAAGATAGGTTATTGATTTGTGACAAAAATCAGTCTTGTACAGGGTATTGAAATTGGTACATTATATTGGTTATCACTAATTTTGATTTAGCGGGGTTATTTTGGTTAGTAATGATGAGGTTACTGGTCTTCCATTTTCTGTAATATGCTATAAATTTTACACGTTTTTCTGCAGAAATATGGTGTTTAATAATTTTCCTCACAGCAAAATTGTCCTGCTTATAATTATTGTGTATCTGGTTGCAATAAAATATGTTGATGTTTTGTTTTTTATTACCTGGTGCTGTATAATTTATGTAAGAATAATTTTGTCTGTTAATGATGTAGTTAGAAATATATATAAAGAATAAGGAACAAAGAAAATATTTGCAACTTTCAAAACATTAATTTAATACATTTTAAATATTTATTTTAATTTATTTTTAAATTTAATTTTTAAGTTTAATTCTTTTTTTATATGTAAAAAAATTTTATTTTACTTCTCCCATTTATTATATTAGCACCAATGAATTTATATTTTTGTGTTGTATTTTTAAATCTGCACTTTTTGAATAATTCCTATGTGTGTATGTGATTTCATCATTTCTTTTTTAAATGCCAAAGGATTTAATTTTATACAATGTGACGAATGAATGTATCTATCTGCAATTCACTTCCAGCAAAGGTTTGAAATTTCTATTTCTTTACCACTCCTGTTGTCTCCCCCACACTTTCTTCCCTCTGTGCATTTTCTCACTTTTTCCTCTTTGTTACGCCCAGACACCGCATGACCAATATCTGTATCTGTCTATATTTTACTTCCTGCCATAATTTGAGGTCACTTTCTCTCTGAGCTGATTCCATTGGCTCTTTTCTCTCAATTCTTTCTCTCTTGTTTTCCTCTTTGCTTTTTATTTCCTCTGTGTCCTTATCTTTCCTCTTTCTTTCCCTTTTTTTCTTTTGATTTCCCTTTTGGCTTTCTCATCTTTTCTATCCTCTTTCTTTTTTTCCTCTTTTTTAATAAACTCTTGCCTCATACGAAAAGATCTTCAAAAATAAAAGAAGTGAGTTTTTTAAATTTTCTTTTCAAAAATAACGTTTATTACCATCATTATTAACTACCTGATGAGACATTGTTCTTTCAATGTCGAAACAGAATGCACAATTTTGTAGTAGATTGTAGTTTGTACATGTTCTAAGGTATAATTTATGATATATATATATATATATATATATATATATATACATATATGATGGATAAATTGTCACCATTTTATATTTTAAATTCACGCATATTTTGTCAACTTCACAGTATACTATTGTTAATTGGGTACCATCTATGAAAAAAAAAAATTACTATAACACAATTCCTTCTGCCAGATTTTTTGAAATGGCATGCTGGACTGCTTGGCATTCATGCCAGAATCTCCAATACAAACATTTCTGAGTGTTTGGGTGTCAATACAAGAACAGTGCAGAGAATTTGGAAAAAGTTGGATTATATATCCAGTCAACATCATAATGTTTGAAGTGATCACTAGTGATGGTGACATTATGCCAACATTCATCTTCCCACAGTGCCCCAGACCCAACATAGAGGCATACATCAAGTGTCTACAGGAGGTAGCATGCCCTGGGTCAGTGCTGCTGGAAGACCCTATGTCTGGCAACTTGAACAGCAGATGTAATTGATAGGTACATCTAGGGACAGGTGTGTTCAACAAAGAACAAAGATGACTGAAATATATATCTGGCTGTTGACTGCCAGGTGTGATTGACAGATACATCCAGCCATATAAATCAATAAAGCAACAAACCCAAAAAGCAAAAATGCATGGGAGTTTTAAGACTATATAAAGTCTAGAACTTGTGGCTGATGACAGAAAGCTCCCACTAGCTTCCGACACCCGATGACTCCTTGTGTGCGCGACTCTCCCCGGCAGCTTTCCTGCTCTATATAAGCATCACCAATGAAGAATAAAAATATAAAATTTTATATTCTTATATTACACGTGTTTGTTTGTCCAGATCCAGCAGCAGTAAATAACAGCAACTATGCCACACAAGCAAGAGAACCGAGTCATGGCTGTCAAATAATTACTGCGATCATATCACCCCTTAAATCTGTCCTAACTCCCCAGACTGCAACTCCCTTGATTATATGTGGGGCACAGTAGAGCAAAAAACCAACAAAACACCTTGTAGCATCAAAGATGAACTAAAAGCAAGGATTATGGCAGCATAAACAAGGATACCATCCAGAAGAGGCGCAGGAGATTCCAAAATCATCTAGAAGTTATGGTTGAAGCCAATGGCGATCTTATTAAATTTACTCTTTAGTATTTCAAGATATTTTTGTGTAATTTTGCTAAATATATCTGTTAAAATGTGATGCCCATGTTATTTTCATTTTTGCATAATTTAGACAACAATTTATCCATTATACTCTATAGTGTGTGTGTGTGTGTGTGTGTGTGTGTGTGTGTGTGTGTGTGTGTGTGATTTGTTTTTTCAGCTGCTGGTATGGGACCTCTCATTAGGCTACACAGTAAAATTAATGCAAATGTATACAAAGAGATCTTGAAGAAACATGTTGTACTTAATTTGAAAACTGCAATTAATCAACCAGCTGTATTTATGCATGATAACGCAACATGTCACACAGCAAAGATTGTTCATAGGGCTATCTTATTTATCTTATCTATCATTAATTTGAAGCCTAAGTGAAGGGATGACTGTTGGTTAATTTCTATAGAACTGGATATATTGTGGTTCATATGTTTTTTAGTATGTTACGTTATTTGGGTTAGATTGTAGTTTTAGTGAATATTGGAGGGATAACTTTTCCCATCTCAGAACTATTGGTGGTTCATTGGCTTCTAAACAGAGTCTTTGCATAGATGAGGTCTAAAATACTCCAAGACTTAATCTTGATTTTGCATTGTTTGTAGATTTTTATGATAAGATTTATGTGTGGCACTGTAAATAATGCATCCACAGTCTAATTTTGATCAAATGTGTGATCTATATACTCTGCATTACTTTGGTCAGTATTCCAACTCAGTTTTGATTTTACTTTTAGAAGCTCCAAAGCCATTTGGAATTTTTGTCTAAGGTAATCAATGTGCACCTTGAAGTTAAGTTTGCTATGTAGTATGATTCCTAGATATTTTATTGGTTGGACTATAGGAATTAAGTGTACATTTAATTTTAATTCTGGATTGAGGTGGTGTGCTCATTTTCTGAAGAAATGCATACAAACTGTTTTTGTTTTGGGGAAACCATTTTCATTTGTCCATTTTTTTCTATCTTGTTTAAACAAGTTTCTACATATCTTTCAAGGGAAAGCATGTTTGATGATGAGTAAGATAAAGAGAGATCATCTATATAGATGGATTCTTCGAGTCCTGTATTAATGGTTTTAATAAAACTATTTATTTTGACAATAAATAATGTAACTGGTAAATTGCTATCTTGAGGTACCCTGCCTCCTATTTGTGCACATCTGATGTTGTGTTTCCATTTTATAATTTGAATGTTTGGTTTGATAGGAAGTTTTGGATGAATGTAGCCAGTCTTCCTTTTATTCTCATTTTTTAGGATACCATATTTGCATGTGGTATCATAGGCTTTTTCAAGAAGGAAGAATATTGATACCACATGGTGACATCAAACAAAATCATCATAAATAAAGGATTCTAGCCATAGAAGTTCCTTGTACAGTTCCTTGGCTTTTCTGGAATTCACTTTGGTAGCTACATAAGAGATTGTTTCTCTCCAGCTACCACATTAGTTAAGTATTTACCATTCTCTTCATCATCCTGTAAATGCAACTTGTTAGTACACTGGGTCAGTAGTTTGTTGTGTTAGAATGGTCTTTGCTAGATTTAAGAATTGGAACAATGACAGATTTGACCTACAATTTTAGAAATTTGTCTGAACACTTGAAGATCTGGAGAAGTATTAAAAGAAACTTTTCTGGCAGATGTTTTAAAAATTGGTAATGAATTTCATCTGGGTGGGCTGCAAAGTTTTTACTTTTTTATGAAATCTATTATAGTAAAGGGAATATTGTATTCTTATTTGTTTGAAGTGAATGTAAGTTTCTTTTTTGTTCCATATTTTTATATTTTTTAAATATGGGAGTGTTGTGATTTGTTGAGGAGTTAAGAAATTCTGTTACTTTTCAGTTAGCTATTTCTTTTGTTCCTGTGCATTTTGATTAAACAGACTGTTGCAGTTTGTGATGTTTATTCATTAATTTTCCTATTTATTTCATAGGTTTTATTTATTGGGGTTTCGTTGTTTTGCCTGAAGATGTAGTTTAGTTTTGCTAAGATTCTCTTTTGGATTTTTTAATTATACAGTGTGCTTTTGCTTGAGATTGTTTGTAGTTTTGTGGCTGATTGTGGTTGAGTTATGTAAGAATATCTTTAGCATTTTTTCCTGCTTCTCTGCATTCTGCTGTAAACCAAGGTTTTGATTTGGTATGTGGCTTAAAGAAAAATTTAGATATTGTTTCAATATTTGTCTTAGTGTGTTTGTAAAGTAAGACTATTAGTTCTGATTGAGAACTTTGATGTTGCTTTGGGATGAACAGAGTTCACTGAATTTTAACCAGATAGTTTTGTATAGTTACCATTTTGGATTCTTTTCTTCTGGCATAGGCTTGCTTATATTTAGGAAAATAGGTAAATGGTCACTACCACATTAGTCATGAACTTTCCATTCAAAGTCCATAAAAGTTGATGGGGAGCATATGGTTAGGTAGCATATGGTTAGGTTGATATCTGATGTTGATCCGGTACCTGGGTGTAGGTAGGTGAGCGTTTGGTTATTAAGGCTGCATAGATCAGATGATTCTATAATTTTACCAGTTTGATTGCAGTTCTGACAGGCCCACACTTTGTTGTATGCATTAAAATCTCCAATGAATAGAAAGGGACTGGAAAGTTGGCCAATTAGCCTTTCTATTTCACTCTTATTCAGTGTATGTTTTGGAGGAGTATAAATTGAACATATGGTTATTGTTCAATGAACTGAAGCTTTTACTACTATAAGGTTGTATCACCGAGGTGGATACAATACTCAGAGAAAGTGTGCTGCAGTATTATTCAGCACAATATCCAGTGCTAAACAGAAATACACAGAGCAGTACAATAGTTACAATAACAGACAAGACAGAACTTACAACACAGAGAGGAGGGTTTAGATCACAATAATTGCCAAAGTAATCATTCTGAAAATTACTCAAATGACACTCAAATATTACGCCTTGAAAAATACTATTCTTTACTTAAGACTATTTCAAGCTATGGGCTATTCAATCACTAAGAGTGCTGCAGAAGTGTCAGCCACTCTACAACACATAGTCTGTATATTTGTGTTCAATTGTAGTTTTTCATGGGGCATTAATTTTTCAACCAATATTGAAGTAGCCCCACTTAGCCTATTCTCTATTGTTGATACATTTATTTTGTGATAAGTTTCATATCCTTTAAAGGAGATGTTGTCAGTTTCTTTGAGAAAGGTCCTGCAAGAAAAACTATATTTGGATTGTAATCTGTAAGTAGTTGTTTGATTTCCTTATGGTTTGGTTTAACACCTCTACAGTTCAATTGCATGATGCTTGTGTTCTGTTTGTTCATTTGAGTGGTAATTATTTTATTTTAATGAGTAGATCTTAAGGATGGCTGTGTTTTTGGTTATCTATTCTGCATATTCCATACTTTCTATACTGGTTGTTTTTCTTGTTGATGAACTTGTTCTTTGTTGAATATCTGTATGTTCTTGATTATTTGGGTTCTTTTCATTTTTAATCTCTTTATGTGACTTGTTTTCCTGTTTATTTGCTTTTAAAATCTGTTTCTTCTTTTTTTTATTCTGTTTTGTATTGAGGTTTGATTGGTTTTTGTTCTTTCAGTTTTCTGTTTATGGAATTTTTCATTTGAGAAGTTATGAGTGTTTTGTTATTGAGAAGTTGTTGTCAGTGAATTTTGTGTTGAATTTAAATTGTGGATAGTTTTGGTTCAGTAGAATGGATTGTTTCTAAGTTTACAATTGGTCTTAATGTTTTCAATATGTTTTTTAATTCTTGAATTAAAAATGTTAGTTCCTGTATTTCATGTAATTTGTTTGATATTAGGTTTTCATAGATACAGCTTGATGTTGCTTGGGTAATTTTTGCATATGATTGTATATTGGAGTTTGTTATGACATTTTTCTTTGCTTCTGATTAGGGAAATCTTTTGGTAAGTTTTAATATATCTTTTTCTTTTTTCCAGGTTTTGTATTTCCTTGAAGTTACCCTATGATTTTTTTTACAATTAGTGCATTTGATCTCTGTATGATTAGGATCATATTTTCTATATATCAACTTCCTTGTACATTTATTCTTACCATGTCCAATTTTTGACAGTTGAAGTGTCTTAATGAGCTTCTACTCTGGAAACTATATATCCAATTTTTATTCCCTGGTGGTGGTTCTGACGCATCAAAAGTAATGATATAAATGTTGGCATCTATAATTCTATCATTGTTTTTAAATAGATACTTTTATGTCTGTGATATTTCGTTTTTTGATAGAATTATTGCATCATAAAAGTTGTCCACGGAGGTATACAGTAGGAGAGGGAGGATGAGTTGTGACTAACTGCAGCAATGGCTTATAGTGAGTGCCTTTTGGAGATGGGTGGTTACATCCTGATGTGTGTTGTAAATCTTGGGAGTTATACTGACAGACTACTGAAGAAGTCTCTTTGATGAGTTTTTATATCCGTTTCTTAGGCTCACATTGGTTTCAATTTTTACTTGTTTCCTCAGGTGGGAATGGTTGCTATTGGTGAAAATTCTTGATTGTATTTTTCTTTGAATGCATATGTAAAACAGAAATAATGTGCAAAACCTATGCACCATTGACAAAGTTATTTTTAGTTCAGCCTTGGGTTTCAGTTTTCACAACTGGCCAGTAGTGGAAATTTGTGTAACATGAATCAGAAAAAGACCTGTTTTTAGGAAGATTATGTGTGTATATATATAATCTTCCTAAAACCAGCTTTATTTTATATCATTCTTAATTTTTCTATTTTATATTTTTAACGTCAATTTTTTCTTTGTTCCTTATTCACTTGGATATATGTGTATGTATATATATATATATATATATATATATATATATACACACACACACACACACACACACACACACACACACACACACATGACATATCAAAAACACTTTTACAAATTTTGTGGGTAAGTCCCTCATACCAAAAGAACAAAAGACCTTATAAACATATGTGCGCAAATATTTTGTTTTGAAGTTATTAAATTTAAAGAAAGTTTATGGTAAATGACACTATGTTGCTATGTAGACTAGGTTACAATTGTCATTCTTGTACATTTGTGGCTAATCTGTCTTAACGTTTAATGTGTGTAGTAATGAGTTAACTGAGAAGTATTTCATTTAACAATGACAGGATATTCATATCATGAACAGGTAGATATAACTTTTACATACAGCCACACAAATGATACTGTGTACAAGGCTGTACAGCTGCATCAGATTGCGTTTCAAGACCAAAGACAGCAACCCTTTGCTGGCTGCTGCTTATCATCACTTTGCAATTGGAGTAGATAGACTAAACTATCGCCCGGTTCACATTCCACCCACGTCTATTGAACAGGTGAAGAGGCTCATCCCTTGTTCCTTGTTTAGGATGTGGTTTCCGGCTTTCTCTTTTCCAATCTTTTCACTCTTACATAGCCCCCTGCTCATCAGTGGCGTTACTGCCTTGCTCGGGGTAATATGATTAAAAAAAAAAAAGGATCCAGGACACAAACTATGGTAATTAGTATTTTTGGATTGTATCTTTGATTGTACATTTTACAGCGTCTAAACTTTCAACTTAACTCAAAGACAAAGGATTAGCAAACATATATTGATATGGACTTTTATCCTTGTTTTGGTGTGAGGAACCTGCCTTCAAAATTTGTAAAAGTATTTTTGATACATCTTTTATATATATCTATATATATAAAAGTTAAGCTGGGTAAGAGTCTTTAGCTTTAGATAGAAACTTGTCTAAAAGAAGGAAATCTCTTAAATATAAACCACTACATCTACTCTGTGTAGAATAGGGTAGGCTGAACTCTCTAACCTTGGTAGGTAATCTCCCTAGAGATGGTGTCTGATATAAACACTGAGTTTACAGTTTCCTAAACTGGTTAGTGTTAGTAAGGGCATACAGCTGTAAAACTTGGTCCAATATTTCATGATGATTCAATTATGGAGCCATTAAGAAAATCCCATCTAACCCATGTTGGCATGGAAACAGATGTTAAATAATGATGATGATGTTGATGATAATGATATCTATATCTGTCTATTTATCATATATATTTCATAAAACAGTCTCAGGTATACACTTTTGATTTTTTTAATCTAATTATGATAGTTTTCTAGCCTCTTTTCCAACATGGACACATTGTTTAATTAAGTTTTAATGCAAAATCTTTCAGTTGAGCCTCTGCATTTTAAAAATTATTTAATTACTGGGCAACCGAGACTTGCAACAATTCCACATTAAAAATGAAAAAGTTCTAGAAGTATCTATGCAAGGCTTTTTCCTTAATGAAGAGCTTACCAATTTTTTCACATCATTTCATTTGATTTACTTTTTTCATGCTCTTTCTTAAATGCTGAAAATGAAGATAACATATTCCCCCCCACCCCGCCGTATTTGTTCAATGTTTCATTTGTTTGTTAATTTTATTGCCAGTACCAAACAAGTTTGTGTGAATAAGTGGCAGAGGGATGATAAAAGGTTGCTTAAAGCAAAATGAGGTTGTAGAGAGAGCAATGAACGCCCACCTCCTAAATTAACAGGACACATAAAGAAAAGACTTTTCTTTACAATCCTCTACTTGTTTTTTCATTAAATTATTTCCAATTCCATGACTGATGCAGATTTGTTCTTTCTTTCAACATTCTATTAGTGTCTATCTACTTTATCGTAGACCTCTCTTTTAGTCTTTATCTCATTTCTCTTTAAGGCTTTATTTTATGTTTCTTTCAATTTTTCTCCTTCGCGGCATGTTTTTTTTTTCCCCGCTCTCTCTGAAACACGTGTATCGCTCGTTTCTTAATCTTTTTACGAACTTGTTTACCTTTTTTACTTTCTTCCTTTGATTTTTTTACAATATTATTATTTCGCATCTTTATTTTTAATTAAATGCTTATCTACAGCAAAAAAATGTCTTAGAAATTCATAAATACATATTCTAAGTGTTGTGTAAAATAGCTAAAAAAATCAAGATTTTTCTGAGGTTTGTAAAACGATTCTCTATGAATTGGAGATAATTAAAGAAAGTGAAAAAACTGATCAAATAATGGAATGCTTAATGGCGTTTTCAATTTATTACTTTTGTTTCTTTTCTTCATATTACAAATAAGCAAAAGTCTCCTTTTTTTAATAAAAATATAGAAAAAATATTAGAATAATGGTAAAGAAAATTAATATAAAACCACCCAATTTTTACGTATTTTATTCAGTTTCCAGTAATCCCCACCCCCCGCCTTTTCCACTCTGAATCACCAAGAAAGAAAATAAAAACAATTTCTTCCTAGGGATATGATAAAAGAGTAAACTTAAATTTCGACTTTTTCTGTTTTTTACTTTTTTAAAAATCAAAATCTCACACACAAATTATTCATAAGATTCCTTTTTTAAAAAATGAAAAATAATGACAAACATCAAGGTCTCCCACCCCAAACCCACAACCTTCCGTTATTCCAGCGTACCCCATATCGTTAGCTAGCGGGTTTGTTTGTACTTGTAGTAATGGAGAAAAAAGAAGAAATAGTGAAATAAAAATCTTTCTCTTTCCTCTAATGTACCAGCTGGTAAAGTCAGAATCTTTATAGGTCTCTCCAACTAAAAGTGTACTTAACTGAAATACGCAGAAACGAAAACTTTCTTCTTCCCATACCACTTCCTTTCTCACCTCAAACCCCTACCCTCAAACTAAGCTTCGAAATAGTCATCTTTACACGTTTATATTCACAAACCCTTTTTACTGGCATGTTTTTTTTTTCTAAAATAATATGCAGAGTTCATCAGTTTCTATATCAGTTGAAAACCAAGAACCCATCCTGAACGAAAGAGACACTGAATAAGTTCAGAAAAGAATGGAGTATTTTGTTTCTACAAAAATAAAACTGATACTGGCATTCCTGTGTAAAAAAAAACAGCGGTTAAAATTAATGAGAGCAAAAAGAAAAAGTAACAACACGCAAGTAAAAGTTTGATAAGTAACGTTTTTTAACCGTTAACGTATATTTATCCGACATTTTAGCTGGTGTTTTATTTAAACAAGAACATTTTTTACAATATTGGAACAAATTAATACAAAGACTGATGATACTTTAATTATTACCTCACTTTTTTTTTTAGGGGAGGGGTAATATTTTTATGTAGCAAGTTCCTTTTTTTAATGATACTGACGACAACGATGACTATTTCTTAAGAAAAAAAAAGGACAATTTATTTCTGAAAGACAACGTCTTTTAAAGACAGGAAGTGTTCGTAAACGTTAAGAAACAGATCGTTAAGATTTTAAAATTAAAAAAAAAAAAAAAAAGACTTATCTTCCCGACTGAGAGTTTTACAGAAATTGTATCCGCTCGTCAAAGAGTGAAATAGAAAAAAATTACGATGGAGGTACCAGATATGTAGTGTTACAGACGGATGCTGACAATACCATGAATGAAGCCGTATTTGCAACGAATGGAAAATGGAAATGTAAAGGACACTTATTCAGAATCAAAAAAAGATGGCTGAAATGAACGCATAAGGCAGGAAGGCTTGGAAAATTAACACTAACAGGACATAACTGAAGGCTACCCCCCCCCCCCAAAAAAAAACAGAATGAGGCAACGGGCCTCTTACTTGACGTGAAAGGAACAAACGTTGCTAAGAGATACAAACAAAAAGGATAGGATATTGTACGAATACACTGACGAACGGATACCATTTCTGTTAAAATATTCCAGTGTGTGTGTGGGTGGGTGTATGAACTTTAAATACATTGAAGTAATTAGTTCCTTCTATCTGAAGATGAAGATAAGCCATTTACGTATAAGAAAACATTTGGTTTTCATTAATCGAGCAGGCAGAAAACGATTTCTCAGGAAATTATCTTTCTCAAGACCAGTAACTGTTATCGCTCTTTCTAGTATTGAAGGGGTTTTTCTTCCCAGCTTTTTGTTTGAAGTATTGTTGAACTTCAACACCTTAAGGATGTAATTTTCTCTTCAAGATATGTGCTATCCATTCTAGTTGTTGCTCTTGTTGAAAGTCCTCGAGTGAGGTGGTTTCTGTTATTTCATCTATAGCGCTTGTCCACTAGGTTTAAAGAAGAAGAGTGATCTTTACAGGTTTCATTCTCTGGAAGCTATTTTTAACCATTGATCTAACAAAGCTTAGATTTCTGAACGAGTTTGGCGCCATGTAGATTCTTAAATATTTCTTAATTCATTTTTAGCATAGGATTTTAATTACAAATTCTTTCTCAGTCTCATTATAAAAACACACACTATCGAACACCTTTCTACTAGTTTCATAGGTCCTTAGGTTAATCTACGAATAGGTTAAATACTTTAAAATATATAATTTAATAAATTAGCACATTAGAGAAAAACGTAGTTTAGATTGCTTTATCTCGCTTGTGGTGGATACGAAATAAAAATAAATCTTTTTCTTCACTGTTTGCAAATTGGCGACTCAGTGTGAAATCTAATTTTGGCGAATAGGAAAAAGGATTGACTCCATAATGAAAAAAAGGCCAAAGCAAATTTCATGAGCCAGTGTGAATTTTCTAACCAATGAAAGGAGGGCGATTTACAAAACTGAGAGAAAGTAACAAGCCAGCGTCAAAAAGTTATTTGATATAAATAAAGAAAGTTGAATCGGATAGGAGCGGAGATCAGACAGAACAGCGCCACGATGTAAAAGAGAAATTTTAAACCGCTCAGCGGACACAACCGCCCCGGTAAACGCATACGCACTCCCTCTCCTTCTCGCATTTTATTTTCCTTTATCTCTTCTTCTTCTTCTTCTTCTTCATCTTCACCCACTCACCATCAACAAAAAGAAGAAAACAACAACAATAAGACACTTCAATTGACTCCTACAATTAACGCCAATAAGTACAATTTTCCTTTATTGCCTTCTCTTTCTCTTCAATTACTCGCCGACCGCAAAAAGAAAGACTTTACTACAACAAACAAGCTCTAGATTATGTGCGTTGTGGTGCATTGGATATCGGCTCGGAACGAGAATTCGGGGAGCCGAGTTCGAATTCCAGCTGAATTCATTGTATTCACTTACGCGCAAATACCCTTGGGAAAAGTATTAATCCGCCTATTCCTTCCAGTTATGGGTTAAATAACAGGACAGATTGGGTTCTATAGCCTTGGTCGGCAACCAGTCTACCGCAAAAAGCAATGGCAACCTACTGCGGGATAATCTTCTGCCCAGTCAGTCATGTCTCTGTCGAGACATGATCGCCCAAGAGTGTATCACGTATGGCACTCAACTGACTGACTACTATTTCTTTTAGAAAAGTCCCACAGTTAATAATTTCATGTCCTACAAATTGATATTATTCTGTTCTATAAATAAATTTCCACTTATTTATGCAAACGAAACACTTTTATTCTTTCCAACCTTCTGATAAACTTTAAATTGAGGGGGAGTTCAGTTGTGCTTGGCACAAATTTAATAAACATGATCGAGATCCCTATAAGCTTAATACCAAAATAGATATTATTCATCATGATGAGGAGAATTATTTAGTTATGGGAGATTCTCCACCAAAGTGGCAAGTATGTGGTTACCTATTATCACTCATTCGTGCTAAAGTTGGTATTACTAAATCCCATGTAATCAATTTAAGAAGCAAGTTTGCTGAATGTCACCCGATATGCTCTCAGAAATTATTTGACAACTGACTAATTTATCTTGTTTTTACAAACCAAAATTATTAATCATAAAATTTATATATTATAGAAGAAAAAATTATTGATGTCTGTGTTAATTAAAACAATTTCCTGCCTTTTTAAGAAATGGAAAAAAAAAAAACAAAACTAGCGCAATAAGTGGGTGTCTGCTGTAAAATACTAAGTTGTCTTTCAGCTCATGTCGTTAACATTGTACCTTCATAATGAGAGATTTTATGAAGAAGTGGTCCTCAAGAGGACATGTCACCAAATCGAGAACGCGCCTTAATAAAATGTCCGTTCAATCTTCATTGGATGCTCCAGTGGCCTTGTATAACAATGATGATTTTGACGGGAAAAAAAAGTACAAAAATACGTCAGAAATACGTTTATACATACATATATATATATATATATATATATATATATATATATATATATATATATTTTAAGAAACAACATTTTTTTTTAAAGATTTGTCTTTAATAATTTGTCTTAATTGTTTTTATTTACTAGCTTGTTTTACCCTGAGCTATAAAGTTCCCATAAACAAAATGTGAACGTTAATCTTGCATAAAAGAATTTTCTGAAATCTGTAGAAACGAGTACATCCTCGAGGCCTTGTACGATGTACCCCCTATATACTCGAAATCTGGCCTTGGGTCACATTCTGTTCAAGTGGCCAAACCGACTCCCGTACCTGACGCTCATACGCTCGCATAGAAATTAAAGCTTTTTACGATGAAAACCTAAGTAGAAGTCAAATAGAACTCGTAAAGCAGATTAAGGTTTATTTGGTTAGGCCTTGTGTCTGACTTAACCGAACTCCCTACAGCTTACAAGTTTTATCCATAATTATCATCAGAAGGTTGGTTGTCGGCAGGTTGGAATATGTGGAATAATGTAAGAATAAAATATACATCTTCCATGTTAAAATAGAAATTTATTAAAAGGAAAGAACAACACAAGTTGTAGGAATTAATGTGCAATTAGAAACATTATTAAGAAGTTAAGGGTAGAGTTTGTGATCAATGATAATGTCATGGGTATCAAGATTTGTAGAAAATGTTCATAGTAGTAATTGTTGAAAGAGTATTGGCGTACGTGCGTATTTATGTGTTTGCTTGGTAGTAATGTCTTTGGGTGGAAAAGAAGAAAAAGAAATCAGCACACGAGAAGGAAAGAGAAAGAGGACGAATGTCCGGGTCAGCTTGAAGCTTCTCCCGTTACATTTTAGCTTTTCGTCTTTGCTGCTTCCATCTGTGACTGTCTTGACTGACGTCGAGGTCATTTATATAGTCCTTTTTTAATTTCGCACTTGATTGCTAAGTCCCTTTTGGTCTTGCAAGTCGCTTTCATTGGTCAAAAATCAATTTAAAACTTGCGAAATTCGGTTCCGACTTTTTCTTTAAGCACATCGCTAATCCTTTTTCTATTTGGGGGGAAAAAAAAACAGGATTTCACATGTCATTGTGAATTTTTGTAAAAGTGAAGAAGAAGGTTGATTTAATTCTTAATTTCTTATCCCACTACACACGTTCGTTCAGTTTTTTTTTAAGTGGAAAGGCGGGGGGGGGGGGGGAGTTTAAAATTTTCTTATTAAAAGAACTTGTGTGGTCTCTATGTTTCCCCCTACCCACCAAAAAGGATACATGCAATTAAAAATGAATAAAAAAAATAAAGGTTTTTAATTCGAATTCGTTTCAATTTTTAGATGCAGATAAACAAAAGATAATACAGTTTAATTTATTGGCAAACTTTAATATACATACCAACACACACAAAAAAATGGCAAAAGATCACTGACACTGTTAATATACTATGCCCCCCCCCCTTCGATAATGTTTAAGATTTTAATAAAGAAACGAGAATAGTCTTTAGAATTGATAAAAATGTTAAACAGCATTCTTGTCAATACTTCCCGATGCTCGCAATTTATTCTAGTGAATTCGTGGGGAAAACAAATTTAAATAAAGCCATGGAGATGCATTTTTTAAAATTTATAATTGTAGTTGTGTTTAACTTTTGTATTCAGGCATTTTCAGAAATGTTTGTAGTTGTTTCTTTATATAGTAAAGTAGCAGCCGACTTAAAAGTCAACAAATATAATTGTCTTACAAATAAGCTACAGATCTAGGTAACTTTTTAAAAATTTCATATACACAAGTGCAACGGGTGTGTGTCTAACAAAACGCTAATCCTTAATACGTATCCTAAAATTAAACCGAAGATCTGAAGAGTGTTGCAGTAACTACTTTTAGCTCAACTAAAAGCAGTGGCAACCAAAATTATCACATATAAATTAAGGGTTATCATAATTCGTGGAGATTAAAGGAAATTAGATAAAGTTCAACACAGAAGTATTTTAATGTATTTTTATAGACCTCACAAACGATTAACAAAAGTGAGGGAATATACTAATCTGTACACAGCTAAAAAGGAAAATAAACACATAAAAAACTTAGCTATTAAAAAATGTGTGTGTAACTGTTCAGCTTCCAGTAAGAAAGACTAATTTCCTTAACAGAGACAATGCTCATGTTGTACGCTTGGTTGCAAAGAAAAAGCGGAAGCAACCGGTCTTTTATAGTCTTCAAACAGCGACATTTAATGGGCGTCTTGACAGACCACGTGAGACTAATGTACACATGAACAATTTACATTGATATAGCCTTTTTAGCAAGTGAGCTTCTTGATTCTGCTTATTGGCAGGATACAGCGGCCGCTCTTATTTTTCTGACAGACGGACTTGTCCTATAAATACTGTTTTGTTTTGTTTGAATGTTTTGGTTTATTTTAGTTTCATTATTGGGTTCATACACTTCCCCATTTCATGAATCAATATTTTTATATGAAAAAGAAGATATTTGTACATATTGAGAATTTTTTATATCATTCGTGTTTTAGTAAGATCTTTGTGAGTATGCGGTATTAAGTTATGTGTTGGACTGAATGATGATGGATGAGTTCTTGTGGTGATTGAGTAATTGTAATGAATGAATGGGTCGTTCATCTGATTTGCTATGTTTAAGATAGTGAAGACCAGCCTCATCCCACTTCAGCTTTGTGCCAAAAATTAACGTAATTCATTAATTAAATAAACGACTTGCATTGGCATGGTTGTTTCAGTTGAAACCTGGTGAATATGTGCCATTGATGTATGTTGAACTGAATGGAGAAGGATGGTTTCTTTTGGTGAGTGAGGAAATTGTTAAAGTGAATGGTTTGCGAATCGGATTAGCTTGGTCGCAGGATAGTCAGTGTTGATTAATTTTTACCTATGTCCCCTTCGGCCTTGTGGCACAAAATAATAACTGAATAAACAATTTACATTGCTATAGTTAGCGTCTAAGTCTTCTTTCTCTACTACAACACACACACACACACAAGAACAATCAGTAGAATAAATCAGGTTGATATTACTTTTTTTCTAACAGTGTTGGGGTGTTTTTTTTTTGTTTTTTTTTTCAATCATATCACCCCAAGCAGGGCGAAAACGCCACTGATGCGCAGGGGGCTACGTAAGAGTGAAAAGACTGGAAAAGAGAAAAACCGGAAACCACATCCTAAACAGGAAACAAGGGGTGAGCCTCTTCACCTGTTCAATAGACGTGGGTGGAGTGTTGACCGGGCGATAGTTTAGCCTATCTACTCCAATTGAAAAAAAAAAAAAAAAAAAAAAATAAGAGTGAAATGATTGGAAAAGTGAAAAACCGGAAACCACAACCTAAACAGGAAACAAGGGATGAGCAGCTTCACCTGTTCAATAGACGTAGGTGGCGTGTGAACCAGGCGATAGTTTAGTCTATCTACTCCAATAGAAAGAAAATGATGGAACTTGCTAAATTTTAATTTCCAGGCAGAGAAATTTTGGCTAGAAAAACAAAATCGTTGTAGTTGTGTTAATTGATTAAATTATATGGGTAAATGATTGTTCCATAGATTTTGGATGAATATAAACTTTGTGGCGTAGATCTTCCACTGTTGGGTGAATGATGAGTGAGTAAATTGGAGTTTGTTTCGTGTTAAGAAATTTTAGCTTTGCAACTTCAAAAGTATAAGTGACGTGAAATAGTTTGGTACTTGGTTATCCGTCACGCAACTCACTGGTGCAAATGTGCTTGCTGTATTGTATTTATTTAATTCTTGGTCACGTGATCGGGTCAAGAACACGTTTCAAGATTTTGGCGGTCTTTTGGGTTTAAACACTTGTGCATAGGCGTTATTACGACTTTGACTGACCAATCAGAAACGATTATTGTAAGACTTGAGTCTGGAGCCTGCGCTGTGTTTAACTTGCACAAAAAATCTATAACTTAATTAGCACATGAAAATATACAGTAGATTTTTTTAATATTTGGTGTTTAATTAACTCACAGAAATATGGTCACTAGTTCTGATCCACTGGTATGCGGAGGTTAAGCTCTACAGTGTAATGGATATCGTATTGGGATGGGAAATCGGTAGAGCCGAGTTTTAATTCCAGTTGAATTTGTTGCATTCACTTGCGTGCAAATATCCTTGGGAAATATATGAATCTATAGCAGGTATCTCTTATTCCTTTTCTAGTTATAGTAGGATTCCGTAGCAAGTTAACGGAATTTGGCCTTGTGGGAAGATAGCCCACTATAATTTGTAAAATGATTATAAATCCAAGAAAGGCAATTAGAGTATAAAATAACAATTATACATATATACATTTCAATTAATGTTTTACAAATAAAGTAATACTTAAAATAAAAGTTCAACGGAAGTTAGAGAGAGTTCATGGCAAAATAATAACGAGCTGAAAGGGATAAAAGGATGTTCATTGAAGATATAATGCTGAAAGGGTAAAAGGCTTAGTAGTAGGATTGATGTTCATTTTGAAGTTGCCGATTCCCAGGTCAGCGAGTCAGCAAGTTGGTATGTGGAATGTCTTTGAAAAGGTCGGTTAGTACTTTTTGAGAACAGGGAGAAAGGAAGAGGTCAACATAGTAGCCGCTCGACATAGGTCAAGGGAGAAACTAATTACACTCTTCCCCTTTCGTCCTTCTGTCTGACAAAGCGTTTGTGTCTTCGCTTTTTATATCGGCATTTTGGATCAAAACAGCTAGTTTCGAATTTCATACTTGAATTTGATTCCAGGCTTCCTATTGGCTGGTTAATAAAAAATGATAATTTGATATTTGACTTATTTTTATTTTTCAACCGAAACGTCTGCGCGAACTCGGATGCGCACGACGATTTTTATTCATTTGCTTTTTAGTTGTGAGAGAGCACACATCCGGTTCATCGCTTTTGTTCGGTCGGTATCACCACAAATCCATTTATTCTCCCTCCAGCTGTGGGTCGAATAGCAGAACTGATTGGGTTCTATAGCTCTTGGTTGGTAGAAAGTGTAGTGGAATACGGCTTTATGCTCCATACATTTTAATTTTATAGCTCAGGTGATTAACAACAAACACACGGACAAATAATGAACGAAGAAAATTCCGGTTTTGGTAACAACAAAACAAATAATATTTATATTCATAACAAAATATGAAGTTGAAATTATGTGTTCAGAGAGTGACTAGGGAAAGTAACTGTGACTTTAAAATTAATTGTTCATGAATTAATGTAAGAATAAATTCTCTCTTATGTTCAATAAAAAGCAAGTATAACAATCTGTCGAAAAGGTTGCTTGAAGTGAGGTCAAAGGCGTATGTAGAAAATGTTGAGTGATTGTTCTTTTGGGTAAATAAATTAATAATGTGAGTGAATAAGTGAATAATTGTATGAGTGAATGAATGTGTTGCAGTTTTGATTATGTGTTAAGAGTTACTTGGCAAAATTCAACAGTTCGTAAGTGCATGGATTTCTGTGGCAATCGGTTGATGTTCGAATTCTCACTGAGGATTAATATTGAGCGAGTGAATAAGTAATTGTGTGAATGAGAGTTTGAATTGAAGTAAGTGAGTGAGAGAGAGTTGAAAAGTAAATTTCTCACTTAAGGATTCAGCTTCGAACGAAGTGGGCGATTGTGCTCCTGTCTGTTACATGAAGACTTGCACAGACACTTGCTCCCTGCCCAATGTGAAGATAATTCTTCCTTTTAATACAGGCGAGGTGGATCAAACGCATTTGTAAGTGTTGGCGGAGTAAAGCGTGTTCTGGTGTACCATCTGTGGTGTATCATTTTCTTTGATCCCAAATCAATTATTTTATTGTCGAAGGATTTCTCTGCTCTAAAGAAAATTCTACTTTGAGCTGAGTACCGAGAATAATACTGATAAGACTAAGAGGATGTATTTGCAATAAATTTAATTTGCTTTGTATTTAAGATAGGTTTTATTTTCTTATTTTCTTGCGTGGATTTTAACAAAAATACCTGAGTGTCTCAGTCGAACCACGGACATCAGGAAGTGCTCTTCTTATTCATTGTTCTTTTAGTGAGGATCTACTGTCTAGTTGTGATCCCAGGTCACCAAGCTAAGAGAAAGCCTGTTTCAAAGCCCGCGTGTAATAGCGTCTTGAAGATAGTGTAGAAAAATAAATAATCTTTCATTTCGCTATTAATTTTTCTTTTTTTTTTTTTTTTTTTTTTACAACAAAAAAGTTATCTTTAAGACTGAAAAAACAATTAAAAATGATAGCTATAAAAAATAAATTAATTTGAATTAAAAACGTTTGATTTAATTGTTTTCATTTTAAAAGTATTTTCTGTGGAAGGATACCGATTTTTTTTGTATTTGTTTTAAAATATAAATTGATTCCTTTAACTTTAATTTTTTTCGCATAAAAATTAAAATCCATTTTTTTTTTAAATTTAAATGTTTTAAGACGCCTCAAATAAAAAAAAATGAGAGAGAAGTTTGTTTTAAATTTTTTTAAAGCAAATTTCCCTCTGTTTTTATCTATTTTTCCTGCACAACAAATATTTTTTCTTTAATGAAACGATCCTTTTTTTTTTTTGCTTTTTTTTTTTTTTTCATCGAAACAATTCTTTGGTCAATTGAATAAAGTGAAATAATTTCAATGCGTTCTTTTATTTATTGAGGTAAAAATAAAAACAAAAAACAAAGCGATCACCCCACCACGTGTTGGTGAGCATTATCAACAACAGAAACAGAAATCAAATACTTTTTTTTTCTCCAAGAAGAAATGAACTGAAGCAATATAAAGACGGTGGCGGGTGAATCTGTGCCTTAAATGGTCGCATGTTAAATATAGTGGCCGGCATATCGTATGTCGTCAGCTGCTTCAGTTTGCGGTGCGCAATCGCAGGATTTTGGTTTCCCGACCCAAAGTCTGTGGTGCCATCACCCTGTGTCTCAGTCTCAGCAAATCCCGTCATCTTCGCTAAAAAACGTTTTTTCCAGTGAGTGGAACTACGTCTTCTTAGCGTAACATATTTCAAAATCAAATATAACCTCTTCAAAATGGTGAGTAAAAAAAAATTTAAACATTTCTTTTCTTTCCAATATAAAAACTGGCCAAAGTTGCTTTTTTTCCTTTTTTCATTCGCAGAACTGAAGGAATGGCCGTTTTCTGTATTATTGGAAATGTTGCGTTATTTTTTCTTCTACAGAGAAAATTAAGTTCCATTTCCTGGTTATTTCTAAGGAAAGTATTTTTTAGGTAGCTATTTTTTTAATTTTCTTTTCTTTTTTTTAGTTTTACAAAAATTTAAACATATTTTTTATGCATGTCTAAATAAGGACAATATAAACAATCAAACATTTATAAATTTACTTTATTTCTGCTTACTACAAAAACAAAATGTTTACTTCTTTAGTATTTCTGCATACACACTGATGTTTTTACTTTTTTTCACAGTTAATGTTGACTTTCCGTATGTACCATCAATAAATAAATGTGTATTTGATTCCATTTTTAAATATTTCAAGTGGTGTATCTTGATTCCATTTTTAAATATTTCAAGTGGTGTATCTTGATTCCATTTTTAAATATTTCAAGTGGTGTATCTTGATTCCATTTTTAAATATTTCAAGTGGTGTATCTTGATTCCATTTTTAAATATTTCAAGTGATGTGTATCTTGATTCAAGTTAAAAGGATTAAAATGAAAAACGAAAAATATAAAGTGTGTTAAAATGTCGACATTTTTTTAAAAAAAAGTTTAATTTGTTTTGTTCTTAAATTGCCTTAAAATTTTTAAAAACAAATCACATTTTGCTGAATAAAAATTAACTTACAAAATTGTGAATAGAGTTTGAGAAAAATAATTCAAAGTTTTAAAATTTATTTCTAGATAGATTCCCTGAAATAAAAATAAAATATTGTATGACTAAAATTAAAATAATACTTAGTAATTAATTATTACACTAAATTCACATTCAAATTATTACAAAAAAAAAACCCCCCAAAAAACCCTAAAACTAAAAACTTTGCTTTTTGTAAGTAATTGATTTTTGCGTTATAGTGACTGAAATCATTAATACAGTGATAAATTGATAAGTTTGTCTTCATCCTGGTATGAAGGCACAACAGTGGAGCATGTACATGAGGATCTAATTCACAAGTGAAATTGATGTAAGAGAATATGTAATGCTAACCACAGAACTAAATAATCAAACGACAGTTGGTGTCTAAATCTGGGTACAATTTTTTATTAATTTATTAGTATTTTATTAATTTGGATTTACTTTCAAACTTATGAAATTATTGTTTATGTATTTGATCTGATTTTTTATTTTTATTTTTTCATTTTCTTTTTTACCAACTCCAGATGTCAATTTTGATTCCAGTTGTCAATTTATACTCCAGTTGTCAATTTTGTAACAGTTTATCCATCATTTAATAATCAATTAAAATAATACTTAGTAATTGCACTAAATTCACATCCAAATTATTATAAAAAAAAAAACAACCTAAAACTTTGCTTTTGTAAATTTAATAATTAAACTGAAATTTTTTTTAAAAAATGGAATCAAATAACTTTTAATGATTTAAAAAATTATCAATATATAATTTTGTGAAGTCGGAATACAAAAGAATTTACATTTATAAATAATGGAATGTCCTATAGAATTTTCGTGGCCTTATTGAAATTTAGATTTTAAATAAGATTAAGAAAGTTAAATTGTAACAAATTATTAACATTTAAATGAATTTAAAAATATTTTACAAATAAAAATTAAATTTGTACAAACTTACAACCAATTTTGAACATGAAATGTTCAATATTTTCTTGCTTATACATGTCCTTCAAAATTTGTACAAACTGCTTGACATTTTTAATCCAATTTATCAATAAGTAAGATGAAAATGCAAATATTCAATGCACACTTGCAACAGAGTTTATTTTTACAGATGCTTACAAGGTGATACACATTTCTTTGAATGTTTTATTAACACAGCAATTAAAGAATCAGTTAAAATGGGCATTTTCATAGCAACATTTCTAATTTGATTTTTGCCATAAGAAATCTTTCAGTGCCACAATAAGGTTTTTTGAATATTAATGCAATTATTAAAAAAGGTGATATTTTCTTCTTAATTATGTAAATAACTGATAATAATTCTTTTTTTGTATGTTCATATATCATTTTAAGTATATCTATATAATAATGATGATGATACACGTGAGAAAATACAGAACAATGAAGAGAATATTACATGTATTATTCAGGTTAGTAGTTTTCTGCTAAAAAATGCTAAATCCATAACTAGAGCTAAAATATTCAGTTTATCAACAAAAGTTCAAGTTAATTATCTGGTTAGGCTTCCCAAATAAGTTACTTGCCTTTCTTAATTTATTGATTATGTATATTTGTTTCCTTAGTTATTATTTTGTGCCTAAAAATGTTGCCAGGAATACAGTAAATCATTGTTTGGCTGGCACAAACCTAGCATGTCTACAAAGACGAATTTTAAGTATTTAAAGATCTATCTATCTATCTATCTATCTATCTATCTATCTATCTATCTATCTATCTATCTATCTATCTATCTATCTATCTATCTAAATTATTTTAGTAAAATATTGCATAACATATATTCTTTAAAATACCATACAGAACCCTTTTTTTTTTTTTATAGAGAATGCAATAATCAAAACTGACCCTTTCATTTTGCTTTTTGGAACATCATGTCTTTGCCACATTCTAGGATTCTAGAAAAATGCTAGATCATGGACGGGAGTCTACCAGAAGGTCTATGAAACATCAGTATGTTTTTATTTTGTTGACTTGCTTCTGTGTGAGCCAAAGAACTGATAAGTTGTTCAAATATTTATGTTTATTGTACATCAAGGTATAAAACATGCACATTTATTTTGACAGCAAGATAGGTATAACTGCAGGAGCTTTTTATTTGAAGAGTATCTGTGTGAGACATTAATGGGAACTGAGTTAATCATAATATTGGGATGGTTTTTTAGATTTGTTGAAAGATAAAATTGGGCAAAGTATTTCTACATTGCTTATTGAAAACACACCCAGTTTCTGAAAGCATCTAAGCACCTGGATTTTGTCTCACTTTCCTCAAATTATTTATTATTACATCAGGTAAGAAGTTCCTCTTGCTGTAATTAACACCATGGCCATTATATAGTTAATAACTAAAAACTGTATGATTTTTTTTATCAATCAGCAAATGAGAAATTTGAATATTCCACAATTGTTTTTTTCATTGAAGAATGATTTTATAGTAAAATGTGGTGAAATTTTTAAGTGAATCATTTGATAAAACTACAAACTGCAATATTGTATGAAAGATAACAGTAAAAAGATTCACTTATGCAATATATAATGTAGTTATTTGAAAAGAAAAAGAGTTGATAAACAAAACTATGTGCAGCTTACTGAAGAGCTTTGCAGTTCATTTTCATGATTGCTTGCTGCATTGCTTTTGTAATATAAGGATAAGTATTTTCATGCTACAAAATTACTAGTTGTCTTCTTTAAGAAAAAAGCCTTTTCTTTTCCAATGAACCATTTGAACAAGCCTGTTGCTCACTGTAACAGAATATTCAAGCATTTCATAATTTAAGCACAGTAAATTCTGTCTGTACACACAGGATGTGTGCTGTGGTACAGTAGATATCAACTCGGAACAAGACAGGTAGCCGAGTTCGAATTCCAGTTGAATTCGTTGCATTCACTTATGCACAAATACTCTTGGGAAATGTATTAACCCGTCTCTTCCCTCCAGTTATGGGTTAAATAATAGGACAGATTAGGTTCTATAGCCTTGGCTGGTAACCAATCTTCCGCAGAAAGTAATGGCAACCTACTGCGGGATAATCATCTGCCCAGTCAGTCATGTTTCTTTTGAGACATGATTGCCCAAGTGTGTATCATGTATGGCACTTAACTGACTGAAATTCTGTCTAGCTTGAGACATTGAAGGTTTTCCTAAACATAGATATGATAAATTTTTGTTTTGAATTCCCCTAATAAATCCTCACCAGTGCCCATTTTTTTCTGTGCTGAGCAAAAACAGAAAGTTTTTCAATAGAAACAAATTTTCTTAAGGCTTGTATACAATATACTACATTTGATTGAGTCACCTCTAATTTTCTGAAAGTTCATGTTTTTTTGGGGCTTAATTTTTCTTCTAAATTTAATTCAAATCACTCAAGAGATCTTCCATCAGGTTCTTTGGACTTGAACCCAATGGCAACTTTTTAAAATCTTTGCAAGCCATTCTCAACACATGGTTGCACCTCCTGAATCATTACAGAATCTTTAAAGATTTTTCTTTCTGATGAAGAGAACATAATAAATGTCAATAGTTTAGAAGTATTATGTTAGTACTGAGCTGATAAAATGTTAAAAAATTGATTGTAATCATTTAATTAGATTTGCAAATTTCAGTTTAACAGAACAGCACACAGAACCAGATAAAAGTTTCAGATAAGCCAAACTCTTTACTTTCAAATCATTCGAAAGGCTAAGTTTAACACAAATTAATTTTTTAATATCCTTTTTATTGTTTTAATCATTTCACCTCAACAGAGACAATATTATTAAGCCACTAAGACACTGAGTGTTAGAGAATATGAGAAAAAACATTATTAAGGACAAAAAACAATAAAAGAACAAAACTTAAGGACATAGAAGATAATGATTGACACTGCATTTAAATTTTTGAACATCGAAGTTGATTAGGAAACAAGAAGCTAGAAGAGAGTTCCAAAAGCAAAAAAAAAAAAAACTATTAGCATAGAACTCACAGTTGCATCTAGCCTATTCACCTGTACAATAATGAGATCTTGCTATCAATCTAATACTGTGCTTAAATTCATAAAATCTAGGTATCAAAAAGGAAAGTTCATCAGAACAATTACCATGAAAATATTTGTAGAAAAGGCACAGGGAAGCTACATCACCAGAATACAACAGCTGGTCAGACAGCTGTTGTATTCTGGTACACTTGCATGTATTTTAGTCTACCAACTGGTGTGTCTACTTGGTTATATGTTGGTCACCCTATGTACTTTTTAACCAACTTTCATATATCTGACAGTTATTGTAATATTTTAAATTGTTAACATTTTAGCTAGAAGACAATTGATTTTAATCTGCAGTTTTTAAGTGTTTGTTTCTGTATGTTTTAAAAATGTTTATTATTTGAAGATTCAGCTCAGCCCATAGACAAAATACTACCTCATGTGGAAAGAATTTGAGCTAAAATCTACTTTTTCTAATTTTTCCCCAGTCCCTTTGTTTGATAATTGAAAGTTTTGCTGAAAAAAGATTTATTTTTTCTATCAATAAAAAGAGTATGGAATCATAAATACATTATCAGTAGCTGTTGGTGAAATAAAACCAGACATTTATCATTTATTTACTGATGATAGTTTATTTAATTTTTTAAAAAATCAGTATTTTGTTTACATTTAACAGAACAAAGCTTTCTATTTTCTACTGAATTATTTTAAAATAATTTGTTATGGAATAGATGATCCTAGGTTTGTTTATTTATTATTCCTTTTTTTTATTTTACTTATCAGTTGGGCTTATGGCTATATCATGTTGAAACACCAGTTCTTGTACAAGCCTCGAAGTTAAGGAATGTTCGGTCTGATCAGTATCTAGATAGGTGACCACTATGGGTTAATTTGTGGAACTTGTAGCAATAAATAATTATTATATCAAAAAAATTCTCAGAATCTGAAAATATTTTTTGGTTTTACATAACCTACAAATGGTTGATAAGCTATAAAAAACAAATTGTTCAATCATTAAATTCTTTTAGGCTGAATTCTTTTGGAAGGTTTGAAGAAAGAAGGTAGCTATTTTCTGATAAAATGTCTTCCTTTTTCTACTAGTTGTATTGATAATAGGCCACAGGAGTAGACAAGTTTGCCTATTGTACAGTTCATCCCCAGTTTTTTGAACAGGAGTAGGGGTTCATTTCTTGTCCCCTGTTTAGAATTATGTTTCCAGTTCCTTCCCATACTTTTTAGCCAACTCTCGTATATCTGACAGGTGTAAGCCCAAGACTATTATTGATAAGCTTTTCCACTTTGCCTCATCTTCTCCACATATTGATTTGAATTTAAAAGTGTTAATTTTTATTACATTTTTTATATGTCCTTAGAAACAAATTTTATCTGTCATATTGACTTGATTTATAAGAAGACTTTAAAATATTAACACTTTCTGAAAATTTGCTTTTATTTACTGCTACCTATTGGTATATACTTTTAAAAATTATATCACTATTCTCTAGCAGAGTGAAGATAAACTATTCTAAAAAAAATAACAGCTGATAAAATAAAAACAAAATCAAGCACTTCATTTATACAATATAAAATAGATGAAGATATTAATATAAACATTAATTTATAAATAGATTTATTTCTGATGAAGATAATATAAATTTTTAACAAATTGAATAGTCAGCTAATGAAGCCTTTGATATGTCAGTGGTGCAATTATAACAATATATTCACTGAATTAGTAATACCTTAAACATCAAAGCCTATTTGTAAGTAATTCATTAATTTGCATACATTTAGAATCTGTTTTGCACATGCACCTCACCAAATACGCTTACATTTGGGTGTATATATGCTCTGTATATCAAACAAATATCAGAGGGTCATTGAGGTACTACATGTATTGAACCCATAGCAGCAGTGGGTGTTTCTAGAATAAGGTAGCTTGATGAAGCCCATTCCTCTTCAGGTTGGTTTGAATCAAAATATTCTTCTCCTAAACCAATTACCACTCAAGGCTAGAGAGCTCAGTCCAGCCAGAACCTCTTTCACTGATTTCTTTTTCCAAAGTTGTTAACTGAAACACTACCTATACAATCTGTACATAAGTAACATTAATTCATCAAGAAATTTGTCTACCAATGATTGAACATAAAGGTATCCGTGAAACTCAGAGTTCAGATTCATACATAAGTTGTAAATTATTTTATTGATAAATATATACATGCACCTATATAGTAGTAGGCATCTGATTATCTTGTGAGTAATGTTTGCTTTCGGACCATAAGTCCTGGGTTCATATCTCACCATGAACAATCTGTCAGGCAGGTGACTTCTTGATGTTAATGGTCTGGAGGAGATGATCTCAGCATGCAGCACCTTTAGAAAGTGCCTGAAAACTACTACAGGTTGACCCAAGCCTTGTGTGTGAAATTGAGTAGACAGGACCCTTTGTGAGCCATGGATGACTGTGCTAGCACAAAGTTGCAAGTCATTGTGACTGAGGGTTTGAGCATATTAGCCTTGTTCAGATTGTTGAGCATGCCAGATAACGCTCTCTCCCAGAAACTGTAACTAGATTCTGCTCAATATAGTTGCTGTATAAACAACAGGTGTTGAACAAACACAAATGTGCTTGAGCAAGTGTCTGCAATGGGGATTAGCTAGCTACCCTGGTAGATGGGCATCCACAGATACAAGTTGCCGGTCATTATAAAGGTAGTGTTCCATTTCATTAAAATTCAGTCCATTGGTGATGAGACTGGAGTGACCTCTCCAGGATGCAGGTGTGGGTCATGGTATATAGAGGGTGTGTGCTGTCCAGACTACATGGCCCCATCCCCTTGACTGTAACAACAAGTTCCAAAAGGACAAAAAAGGGCATTACATTTGGCTGTAGGAGTTGCCGGAAAGTTTTCAGTGTTGACAATCAAACACCTTCATGGTTCCATTCCAGGATTGACTTTCATAGCATTTTCTGTATTTGCATTTGACCACAAGTTAGTGGAGGTTTAAAATCAGGGATTTTCTTCCCCTAGATTCCTTACTTTCTTCCCAAAGCAGCTGGTTATAAGGTGCCAGTTTTCTGCCTTCACCTATTCTCCAGCTTGGAGTTAAACTTAGTTGTCAGAGGTTATTTGAGGTGCATGCCACAGAAACATTTTATAGACGGTGGGAGCTTGTCCCCACTATCACATCTGGCTATGACAACCTTTAAAACATATATGATGTACATGAATATATATATATATCTATGCATTCATACATATATACATACACACATGCACATGTGTGCTTGCATATGAATACATATTAATTTCTTAACCTCCAGTATTAATAAATTAGTTGATAATTGCCAATATAGTAGAATTCCACTTGAACTAAAAAAAGAAAACAAAAGAAATTCCTTTAAACAGAAACTTTTCTTGCTTTTTGGCCATTTCTTTCTTGTTTTATGTTTGTTTTGTATCAGTTACCAACTCTGGTTATTTTTAATTTTGATAGAATTACAAAAGCCTCTTCTGAACTGCCAATGATTTTGTATCATTCTTATGGTATTTCAATTAGCAATTGCTTTTTTGTTTTTTTCACCTTTATTATTTAAACTGATTTACCCACTGTGTTAAATTCCAACATAGAGAAACATCCATAGAAATGATTCCAAACGTTATGACAGTAACAATTCATAAATTTTTATTTTCTGAATTTTAAACAAAAATCTAACAATTAACAAAATACATTAATCTCCATAAAATACATTTATCTGTACTGTGTGAAATAATATTTTTTCTCTCTCTGTCTCTCTTTCTATACATATGTTTTATCTTTTATTGTTCTTATTTTTAATTCCCTAAATTCTTTGGTGTCAAGTAGAACCAAGGTGTGATCATCTGAAAATGGCCCCACACCTCTGTATTACATTTTGTAATAAACACTCTCAAAGATTTGGCATAGTTGTGCTGCAAAGTGATTCTGTTAGAAAGTAAGAGACGAAGATGATAGTGGAAATAGTGGGGAGGGAGAAAAACCAGGAAAATCTTCTGAGACTTACCATTATACTGTTGGCATCACTACCACTGCCATTACCTCTGCCATCAAGGCAGGAATTCAATGGTGTGAATCTTGCAACTGCTCTCTTTTACGCAGCTATATTTAGTGATTCATACACCAGTTTCAAATGCTTCTTCGGTCTTCTCTATCTCCCTTTGTCTATAGGGGGTAAGGACATATATTTGTCAGGTGTACTGCTCTATGATGCCCCACCTGGCATGAAACCTCTACCAAGCCACTTACTTATTCAAGGCCAAAATCTTGCAATGAGCCATTTTTCGGTTTTCTTCTTTTTATGTAGTTACATTAAGAGTGTATTTTTATGTTAGGACTGCAAGAATGCATGCCTGTATTTTGCATTGTTTTTTGCTTTACAATATGATATACGTACCAAAATTTACTGACTCTACTCTCAAATTACACTTACACCATGAAAATATATCATATGCTCATATCTTAGGCTGTATCATGTCTCATTATCGCATACATATATACCTATAAGTAAGACGAGTTGTGGTGCAGTGGATATTGGCTCAGAACAAGAAATCGGAGATCCGAGTTCAGATTCTAGTTGAATTCATTGCACTCACTTATATGCTTATACCCATGGAAAAGGTATTAATCCATCTTTTCCCTCTAGCTATGGGTTAAATAACAGGGCAGATTGGGTTTATAGCCTTAGCTGGTAATCAGTCTACTGCAGAAAGTAATGGCAACCTACTGTGGGAAAATCTTCTGCCCAGTCAGTCATGTCTCTTTTGAGACATGATCACCCAAGTGTGTATTTCATGTATAGCACTTAACTGACTGCTATACCTATAAAGAACCAAAGATGCTTTTAGAAGACATGGATAGTGGAATGAGAACAGTTTATCTAGTAGGGTTCAGTTCTGAATTCCCTTTTGGTTACCCAGATTGATATAGACCTGAGGATGACATGAGTGAACAACAGTCAAAACATTGTGATAACAACAACAAAGATGAGGACAATAATCTTAATTTAAATAGTGTAGATAATAACTCCTCATGCCAGAAATTCAGGTAAAGAATTGTTGTGTTAAATATGGAAACTAGTTGCTAAAATTTAATTTTAGTCTCATTTATTTTTGTTGAGCTTTTTACTTGTTACTCTGGAAATTGCTTTAATTTTTAGTTTATCTTAATCTGAATTATTCTGTATACTTGATGATGACAACAAATGAGAACTCAATCATAATTAATATACATTTAAAACTGATTATTTTATGCGCTACTTTCTGTCCATATCATTATTTGAAGTGAAATCCTTTGACTTTTGGCTAAGTTTTTCACAATTTTACGTTTTTAAAAAATGCTGTTAACTTCAGAATTTTGCTGTTTTAATTAAAATTATTATTAAATTATTTATATATTGCCCATTTTAAAATTGTTTATTATATCATATAGTGAAGAAATACAGTACTATTTTTATTGAGACTATTTCTTTGGGAAGGGACAACTTTCAATTGCCAAGTCAACACTGACAATTGAACACTGGGACAACTCGGCACCAGAAAAGCATAATTTTTTTTATAACTGAATAAAAGTAATTTATTAAAGATTAAAACCTTAATTAGTGAATATTTTTCTTCAAATAAAACATTTGAAAAGGCATTCTAGAAAATATGAACCAAATTTTAGTTTTTAAATATTTTTTATAAAGTAATTCATAAATTATTTTTTGCAAAATATTATATAATGTCAATTTACTTCATTAAAAACAAATGACATTATGATTTATTTTATTATAAATAATTAAGAACAAAAAAACTGATTTATTTTGTTTTGTCTTTTTCGATTTACTTTATAAAAAAATAATTAAAAACGTGGGTTTTATTGAAATATTTTTATATGTCAATTTTTTTATTTAAAAATAAATTTCTTTACAATTTACTTTATAGAAAATTATTAAAAACAAAAACTGGTTCATATTACAAACAAGAATTTAAAATATTTATAACATTCAGTGAGTATTAAGAACAAAGAACCTCAGAACATCTGACTTGGAAAATTCTTAAGATGTATAACAAATATCATCAATAATGATCATTAGTATGAATTCATCTTGTATCCTCTTTGCATTAGTCAAATTTAATTCTATATTCCCACCCTTTTAAATGTTACATTAGGTACAGTATAGCATACCATACTATATGTGTATATACTTTGTGACCAATTTTTCATCATGCTTTATTACCAACCCTTGAGTCTTTTCATTTCAATTTCTGGTTCTTTCCCCCACTTTTTATCCCAAGCTTACCCAAGTAACCCAGCTGGCCCCACTCTTGCATTCAACTTGCCTTACATGTTCTTGAAAACAAGAGGGACCTAGTATCTAAAACAACATTCCACAATTTGCCTTTCTTTAAGTAACTCTTATGTACAATGAGCTTTGTTAAATTATCTTAACCACCACCACCACCACCACCAAAGGTAACTTCCAAGTGTTTGCCAGGTATCAATTACCTCCTGATTCTCATTCTTTAGCAGCTTATCTCAACAAATATGGTTTTGTATTTGACATTTTTTATTTTCTAAAAACTTGAGTAATAACAGAATACAAACAAGTTTCAAGATAAAACTCAAGGTTTTAAAATCCTTTATGACTGCATTTTCATTTCCATACTAAGCATGTAACTTAACCTGACAGTTAAATTATATATGAAAATCGTTTTCACAACAATAAACTAATATTGCCTGATGACGAGGTAAAAAAATCTTCAAACAGAAATTTTCAGGTAGCAATATAAACTATATTAATTTTAGATTAATAAAAATTTGATTTTATATATATATTAGGACCTTGAATAAGTTCTTACTGATTTTTCATTAAAAGTAATGTTTTATTTACAAAAATTAGTAAGAAACACATCACTGAAAGTATTTTTCATTGCTAGCCACTACTTTTTCCTGTCTTTCTGGCACCATTTGGATTTCACGTTGGAAAAATGACACATCTTTTGAGGCTAACCACGAGTCACCCATTTTTTTGGCATCTTCATAAAAATAAAAGTTAGGCCATGTTCCATCAATCAAAACAAGTTATAGTTGAATGAGACAATGTCTATATATACAGGGTGCAGCAAAACTTTGCATTTAAGGCTTTCCATGTATGTTTACACCCATTATTTTGCAACATATGGCCTAGCATTGTCATGTCTCTGTCACTTTGTTGTGTCTCTGTATAGCAGTTGTTTTTTTTTTCTTCAATGCTCAGCTCAAATGCATCAATTGTAGTCAACAGTGATTTCCTGTTATAGTTTCAGTCAGTTCGAGCAGCTTATAATAAACTACCCTCAGCTGATCCCACCAAATGCAGAGCAGAAGCTTCGAACCATGGTCTTGCCACTGATGTCCATGCATGGCCAAGTTTATCCCACAATTTTCTATGCTTATGTTTGTGATCCTTGACAATACTAACAAAAAAAAAATGTCATGTAATCAGTTCTTTTTTCTTCCATTAATTTCAACAAATTATTAATAGAAAGCAACAGCAGGAAAAATGAAGCTAAGATTCATTTCTATCAGTTTGGAACAACTCTTAACTTTTCTTTGATTTTGTCTACATTTTTTTATATGCTCAAGATTGTGTATATCTGTAATATTGAATATACCTGTAATATCTTAGGCAAATAAATGTTATTATTTTTTCATTTATCTTTGAATGTTTTTTTAAACAAATATTAGTAATATAAAATAGATATATATCATTACTGGTTTGAGTGAAGAAGTTTTTTCTAATTTGCATATGATGTTGAAGTTAGCTACTAGGAACTGACTGAATTTTACAAAATCTAACCCTGTCTTCCACTAAGTAAATCCCTTGTTAACTGCAATAAATATAGTCAAGCAAAAGCAATAAGTTCAGTCTGCTGCTGATTTCCTTGATTATCTGCCCTGTGTCCACAGACACCATCTGTTTTTTTGCTTTTTTTTTTTTGCCTCTAGCTTCCTTAACTCAGTTGTACTTGCAACATTTGGTAGTGGCATATTATAAAACTTATTTTTGGACCTAGCTTCCTTATTTTTGGACCTAGCTTCCTTAATTCAGCCATTTGTACTTTATTTCATTTGGTAGTGGCATGTTATTAAAGTTGTTTTTGCTTGTTTAATCTTTATTTCATCTTTAAACAACTAAAAATAAATAAAACAATATATAAATATGTTTAGAAATTTAAATTTATTTAAATTTTAAAATCTTGATGACAGTGAAATGATTTTGAATGAATTTATGTGTTACAACTCCATCTATGTTGTTATTTAGATAACACAACAGATTACACAGTTGATTAAACTCATTCTTCTTATTTTATGTGCTGTGTCCCTTCAACATGTAGAGGATTATGGCCCTCCTCATCTTTCTGACCCTTGTAACTCTTAACTTTTGTCTTGTTATTTTTCCCAAATACTGTTCTGCCATCCATGAAGGATACCATGTGTTGTTTTGTCCTGTCTCTCTTTCCCTCTGTCTACCCTGTGAGTATCAGATTCTCCAAGACCTCCTTCCTGTCCCAGAAAATTCAACTGTCTCTTCCTGATGTTAATAAGTTTCCTTTTCGTTTCCATTATCTCCAAAACCTCATCATTGCTCACATGTTTGGTCCATGTTGCTTATTTAAATAATGCACTGACTATTGTCTGTTTAATGTGGTAATAACTGTAAATTAAATGATGCACTAAAATAAGTAAATAAGTAATCGTTTTAAGTTCTGAATATTGGTGATTTTAAATAGTTTGTAAAATTGTAATAGTCTCTATTGTTGTAGTAGTGCTGCTTTGTTTTGTGACTATCTTTTTACATAGAGATCTATCTATGTTGTTGAGATACTAATTAGTGATCTGATGTATATTATGTGCAAGGGAGATATAGCATAGTGATAGTATTGTAATATTTCCTCAAAGGGGAAACAGAACTGAAATAATAAACAACATTGTACATTTAATGATATTTTTTCGCTTCCGCAAACTAAATAGAATATAAGAAGCAGTAAATGGAAGTTTGTATAATGAGATGTCCATATTCATGCATATGGTGTGTCATTGAAGATATTGAGAGACTTATATGGGAGAAGAGTTACTTGTTGGTTTCATACTTATCAGGCATTTGTATGCTGTGTTGCATATAATGCAACACATGGTTCACTGGGGACTAAGAAGTCATATGGAAGGGAAACAAAACATGTCTTGAAAACATGCACCCCTTTTTTATATATAAAACCCCCTAGTAGTCACTAGCAAAAGTTCTCTGAGAGACGAGTGCAATAGTCCCACAAGAGAGTGAATATTAATTAAATTAATTAATTATTAAAGATTAACCTAATTTTAACTCTTATTAAATACAATAAAATCTTTTCACAAAGTGTTTATTCACTGACTATAGGGTTATAAAATGGATCATTTCTATTGGACAAAAATAAATATGACATGGTATTGAAGAGTTTTCATAAAATATGAAACTGTTCATAATTCTGTTGTAAAAAAAAATGCAAAATCAGAAAATTGCTTCCAGTAAGAAATCTTACATTAACTTTTAAACAAAAAGAACATTTGAATATTCTAAATTTAAAAAATACCCAAAGATTTGATGTAAGACTTCTTCTTCATGTGCCATCAGGACATAGGTGATCATGGACTACCACTTACCTCTTGGTATCTCTTCCAAACCACACCCCACCACCCATTTACTCAAGCCCATCAAATATATCTTGTGCTGATTTCCTCTGTCTCTCTTTCTCTCTATCTGTCCTGTGCATATTAAATTCTCCAAACCTTCCTTCTTTATTATGTGTCCAAGAAACGTAAGCTATCTCTTCCTGAGGCAAAGTATAAGTTTTCTTCTAATTTGCATCCTCTCCAATTCTTTGTCATGGCTCACATGCTCGGTCGATGATATCCTCAACAACCTTCTGCAGAACTACATTTCCATTGCTTTAAGCCTCTCCTTCATTTTTGAAGAGATTGTTCAACATTTGCTGTCATATAGGACAAATATCATGTGACAGTCTAGCACATTTTCTTTGTTTTTAATGAAATCTTCCTGTCTCTCAGAACTCTGGTTAGCTTTTGAAATGTATCCTTGGCTATGCCAATGCATCTTCGGATCTCAGTGTGGAACTACAGAATTTAAAAAGTGATTTGATATTCAATTTATAGATTAATCTTTAGCTACATGATTTTGAATATACTGAATAAGGAGACTTTTGATAAAACCTTTAAATAATTGCATGTAGTTTGATATATGAGATTGTATATTTAGAATAATAAAAATTCTTTAAAGGACAAACATGAACTAAATTTCTTTAGATTTCTTTTGGTCTAACTTAATATTTGCAACCATTTTTTTTTATTGAACATTATTCTTTCTTGTTAATTTTACTTTTTGATGCCAATGACATTTACTATTTGTAAATTTTGGTGAAAATAATTTGCTCATTTATTTTGAATGCTTTATTGAGTTTTATGTTCCATGAGCAATTATAATTTAAACAGTAAATACTATGAATCAATTTTAATATTGAAACATAGAAAATGATATTTGATTAACTTTGGTAGATTATTTTAATCATGACAAATTAATTTGATTTACAATAGGCTGAATTACATGTATTTCTTCTTTGTGTGTATGTGTGCATATAAGAGAGAGAGAGAGAGATTAAGACCACTTTTCTATAGAATAACAAGTGAGTCTCAGAGACCATTATTACAAAAATAAGTTTAATCCTTGCTGGATTCCACACACTTTGTACTGTAGTAAGTGACATATAGCGCGCACGCACACACACACACACACACACACACACACACACACACAATCAGTCTACAGATTTGTTTATGGAAGTAGTAAGTCAAATCCAGTTCTGAACAATGGCCCAGTGCCAAGGGTGTGTACTGTAAGTTATTCTTGTTATCCAGAAGTCATTTGCCAGAAACAAACCATTTGCATTTTAAGATACCAATATGAGAAAAATATCAACATCCAAAATGTTTGATGCACTTCACCATACAGTTGGTATATGTTTAAAAATTAATCAAAAATGAACTCCACCTAATAAAATGTTGCAAAAAATTAAAGATATTAAGAATATAGATTATATAGATTAAAGAATATTCTGTCATCAATAAACTTTATTGTTTTAATACTATCAATCCCAAATCAGTATAAGATCAAGTGGGGCCACTATTTTTTTTTTCAATATTTTGTAGAAGAATATGTTAGTTATTGAAAGTTTTTTTAGTGCTAATATTTTTTGAGAAAATGTTCACCAAAGATTTGTTTCCTAACTTCAAAATTCATGTTACCAACTCATGATGATGGCTACTTTCCCATGTGCATAATATTCTTTTGCAGATTTTCCAAATGATATATACAATTGATGTAATGAATAGGTAATGAATATGTATACACCTTGGTTCCCCCTCACTGAAATGTGATTGGCTGGTGTCAGCCATAAATATAGACTAAGGCGAGGATGTCCAGAGATCCAGAGGTCTATTGGTCTTACACTAGAGATCTTCGACTATTGATCTATCTTTATTGACTACATCTACATCTTAGGATACTGCATATGACAAATATCGTCATTATGTCTATGTACTAGATTGTTCTACCTGGTTACATTTGCCTAAACCACTTAACTACCTCGAATTATATATATATATATATATATATATATATATATATCCCTTTCTGGGACATATCAACAATATACATTATTTTCTAACAATTAGATGTTTTGAGGTAAAGAAGCATTATTACTTGCTATAAATGTGATTTATGTTTATTTTATGATTATGGTTGTGGTACCATATATTGGTGACAAAATTAATTCTGTAAATTTTATAATAGTGTAGCTGAATCAATAAATGTTTTCTTTAAGTTTTTTTTATACCTCCTTTACATTTAAATACTAGTCAAGTAAAAGAGAAGAGAAGCAGTTTTTATACATCTTTTGCATTTATATAGCATTCAAGTAAAAGAGAAAAGCATAGCTCCATTTGCATTTTCGCAAAAGTTCACAAGAAGCAACAGATATTGCTTTATAGGGAAATATGTATAATGTCTCCAACATTTGACGAAGCAACTTAAAATGAAAATATAACAGTCACCAGGATCTTGAGACATAGCAAAAACTGAAATGCCATGTCCCCAATATATGGTGACATAGTTAATGAGCTAAAGAAAAAAAACCGAGGAACAACTTTACAAAGTTTAATCAAATATATTGACTAAAAGTTATATAAATTTAAATTTGTTTTGTAAACATTTTAACATTGATTTTTCTATTAGATATTTTTCATTACATCTAAATGACTAGGCAAAAAATTTTACTTATCAACATAAATATTTTAAAAATCTTATTGTTTAGAAGATAAGAATTTGTATAGATTTTTCACCAAATTAACAACTACAATAACTGCAAAATTTTTGTCAAATGGTTCCTTAAAAATGACTTATGCAAAACAGGGAACATTGTGGTTAGGAAAAAGTAATGTTTCAATTGAAAAATTCTGAACAGGAAAAGGAAAGTATCATTTAACTTCTTCCATCATGGTTTTCTTTTTTCATTTCACCCAAAACAAGGCAATAAAGCCAACAAGACACAAGAGTTTACTGAGTGTGAAAGAATATAAAAAAAACATTATTAAAGAGTGGAGACAATAAAAGAAGAGGAATAAAGAAGACAGAAGATAATGATTGACATTGCATTTAAATTATTAAAAATCAAAGTTATGCGAAAGTAAGAAGCCAGAAGAGAATTCCATGAGTGAGAAGTGCAAGAAAAGAAGTTGTTAGCATAGCACTTACAGTTACATGCAGCCATTTCAACCTTAAAATAATGAGACCTTGTGGCCAATCTAGTACTGCATTTAAATTCGTAAAGTCAAAGTACCAAAGAGGAAAGTAATATTTATTTTGAAAATACAAAAATGTAGCACAAGGTTAAGTGGGGGATAGGGGAAGGGTGGTTTTTGACTTGTTTTATCTTCATCTTAGCTCATCACAATTACTGACCCAAATATATTGCAGTATTCCTTACACCAAAACAACGCATTCTTACTTACTATTTTTCTTCAGCTACCATAATATCTCAAAGTCTCTATGAAGTCTTAATTAGTTTTCGTATATACAATTTATCTGTGGAGAGTAGAGAATAGAAAATAGCAACTTTCATCAGAACAATTATGATGAAAGGATAGAAAAGGCATAGGGAATGTACTTTACAGCAATGGAAAAGTTACTAAAACTTAGATACCAGATCAGGACTAATAACATTGCAGATTCTTCTTTGGATTTTATCAAGGATCTCTAAATGTATATCATGAGCACTAGACCATATGTGGCAGCAATATTCATGGCATAGTTGAATGGTAGACTTATAAATGTGTAAGATGGGGACAAGAAAAACTGTCTCCAGCACAACACAGGGAACCAACTTTCCAAGCAGCAGACTTAGCAATTGATTTGATAAAATTTTTCCACTTCATTTTTATATTATTAAATAAGCCTTGGAATGAGAAAAATTTACATTTGATGAATGGATAATAATTTATACTTATTGTTTAGATTAGCTGCAAATTACTACAAGAAAATAAAATCTTTCTTTAATTCTAATTCTTTTTTTGAAAAAGTTCTCAAATTTGATTTCTTTGATTTTTTGATTAGCCTTGTCATAGTGTTGGTTAAAATATAAAAAGTGATATCAAAAGTGATATTAATAATGATTGTGTTCTGCCACCTTAGCCAAAAACAATTTAATAGCTATAAGTTTAGGTTTACATAACTGAATAATTATTTTTTATGTAATCACTGATTTGTCCTCTTTAAATTGATATAAGTTTTAAATGGGAATCCATTAATTTTTTAAAAGATTAAAGTTATTTTTAACACTGGATTGAATGTTGTTCTTCTTAATTACATTGTTTTTTTTATTTTATAATCATTTCATCCCAAGCAAGGCAGGACTACCACTGGTGCACAGGGGGTTACAGTGAGAGAAAAAATCAAGATACAGGGAATGTCGAAGAAAGGATAAGAGATAGATGAGAATCAAGGTGATAGAAGATGGAAATTGATGATGCATTTAAATCTTTGGAGATTGTATCTATCAGGGAAACAAGCAAATGGAAGGGTCTTCCACAAATGGGAAGTGCCAGAAAAGAAACTGTTGGAATAGAAGAGACAGTTACATTTAACTATTTTGATAGTAAAAGGGTGGGACCTTGATGCCAATCTAGTAGCACACATAAATACATGTTGTCAGGAAACCAGGAAAAAAACTTGTCAGAGCAGTTATCATGAGAATACTTGTAAAAAAGACAGAGGGAAGCTGCTTCACATTGGTGAGAAAGTGACTGAAGGTGGGCTGCTAAGTAAGGATTGATTATATTGCAAATCCTCTCTTGGATTTTATTGAGAACATAGCATGTCCACATCTAAGCAATTAACTGTATGTTAGGTATTAGCTATCAGAAGACATCTTGCTTTAGTTTCATTTTATGTTAATCATCAATTCGCACTGATTTTGTAGATTCTCGTGATTCCATGTCACCATCCAATCCTATTGTTCATCATATTCGGCAGTTCAGAGGGATTGTCATTTAAGTTGCTGTAGTATATTTGTCTTGGTTTGTTTTTCTTGGCCTTTATAGGCTCCCACAAAAGAACTTCACTAACAATTTTGTCTTTAGCTCTCCAGCAATACCCTGCAAATCAGGCTCTATATTCTTTGATGATGTATGATACTGGACAAAGGTTACCATACAACCACTGGCCAATCTCTCCAAGTGACCTTCAAAGCCACTCTTAGTATTTAAGTGTAGGCTCCATCTAATCTTTTCTCTAGTTTTGAACTAAGGGTTCATGCTGACCAGCCAGACAATAAAACAGAGGTAACAGTTTAGGTTAATAATATTCATCAAATATTTTCTTATTAGAAACTAATGATATGAATATACAACTTTATATTTTATTTTTGCCTTGAAAACATCTTCAATTATTTGAGCCATTTTTGTTCCATACATATATAAAAAATTTTGTAAATGAGTTATGGAAGAGAATTTCCAAAACTTTCTGATGAAGCTTAAATAAAAGTGAAACATGTTAAATTTATAAAATATTTCCTATTCTTTCCTTATGTCAGATTTTATTCCAGATTTGATTTCAATTCATATATATACTCACACATCTGATATACTAAAGTACTTAAAGAAAAGAAATGATTTCTCATAAACAAAAAGTTAATATATTAACAGGTTATATCACTGGTTATTTCAAATGCTGAGACTGACTAATCTTGTTTAATATATGTCATTCAACTTTGCATCATCCTTTTACTTATCTTGACATGTCTGCTTCTACCATTATTAATCATGTATACAAATTTCTTTTTAAAGATAGCTACTCCAAATCAACTTTATATTTAAAGTAATTATAGCAACAATAGTTTTTTTTGTCTCCTGCTGCTTGTTTACCAGCCTATTGTCAAAATAATTTACATTACAAACATGATTTAATCTAGAATTACTAGCCTCCAGAAATTTGAGATAAGTCTCCAGTTTTAAACAAGATATGCACAACAACTTGGCCTTTCATAAAGAATGACAAATCTTGTTATTTATTTTTAGCTCACTTTTTCTGTTGTCATTTTTAGATATTCAAATTATACATAAGACAAGGTTTTCCATTTAAACACGTGAGCATTATCAACCTGCTCTTTCTTTCTCATTATTATGTATGCTTTCTTTTTCTCACTAAAACCAGTGTCTCTGATATATTTTTATTAAGTATTTTGGCATTGTTCCATCTATCAGGTTTTTTTTTTTCATGCCTTATGCTATATTTTTTACTTTTTTTTATTTGATGATTCTTGAATATATAAAAACTGCTGCATGTAACTTTTTTATGTGGAAGAAGTTTACTGTTTTGGTTTCTTTTTTATCCTTTGGTTTTAATTGAGCGCTCATGTATTTCAGCATATGTACAAATAGTTTTTTCATATTGTGAAAATTACAGTTCCACACTTTATGGATTTGATCTATCATACTGTAAGGCCTGTTAAAAAAGTGGATCAAAGTTATGTTGCAAATTTATAGCCAACCAAAAAGGAACATAATTGTTAGTGGGATTCTGCTATGAGCTATAAATATATTGTTGCTTCAAGTGTAAGTATTAAAGCCATGAAAGGGTATGCTGGGGATGTTGAGCTCACTTTTCAGATTGCTTCTTTTTCATTTGAAATTGCCTTCATACATTACTGCTAACCTGTTATCTGACACAGACTATATTCTAATTAGTCTGCAGCAGGCTTGATGGATTATATTACAGTAACATGAGATCAAGTAATCCTCTGAATCTTAAAGAAATAGTTAATGATGAACTATTTAAAAAAAAAATCTCTTTACTGTCAGTTAACTTGACTAACAACTGTTTCTGAATGCTTTGCAGTTAGGCTTTCTGAGAAGAATACAAAATTTCCTGTTATTTTCTCCTCTTTATAAAATATGATGTAAAGTGGAGGCTCGTTTTGAAGATAATGTTGTTGACAGTGAATTGATAATCAGTAAAATAATTGATTTTTTTTTTCTAAATGTCAGATATGAAGAAAGAAGTTGTTAAGAAGATAAATAATTGTTGACTAACAATAAAGATGCGTGATATTTGTGCTAACAAGATCTTATAGGACAGGTGCAAATAAAGTAGAGGAAATGGCAGTGATGCATGAAAAGTGGTTGAACAAGTAAAGGTCTCGCTAATAATGTCCGAACAAATATAAAGAGAAAATTACCATTAGTAAATTTATCAACCAGACCGATGTTATTCACATGCTTCAGAAATTGATTTCTGGAAAGAAAAAAGTTAAAAATTATTATATTTGATTATGATTAATAATTTGCTTCTTCGTTTTTTGGCATTTTATTAACAACATTTGCAGTCTATTTGAAACACTTTCCTTATATATAGCGTATTGTTAACTTATTTAATAACAGTTATCTAATCAAATAAAAATAAAGAAATATATTCAAAGAAAAATATAGTAATCTAATCTTCTAATGTAGGTTTTTCTAACTTTTAATTATTAAAGATGAATATGCCTTGTAGTGTAATTATATCAGCTCGGAATGAGAAATCGGAGAGCCAAGTTCAAATTTCAGTTGAATTCATTTAATTCCCTTATAGACAAATACCATTGGTGAAGATATTCTACCTCGTCTCCCTTCAACTATGGGTTGAATAGAAGAACAAATTGATTGATTTCTATAGCCTTGGTTGGCAACCAGTCTACTACAGAAAGTAATAGCAACCTACTTTGGAAAAATCTTCTGCCTAGTTGGTGTGTATTATGTATAGCACTTAATTGACTGACTGAATTACTAAAGAGTATTAATAAGTATTAATAACTGATATTCAAAACTTACAAAAGAAGATTAACTAAATAATGCTCACTGCTTCATTTTAAGGTTAGTGGGTATTAATGGAAATCTTCTTTTTCTTTTATGTGCAGTGTTCCTTCATAGCCGTCCACAAATTCCTACCTGATTTTTACAAACCTATAATTAATATTAGATTTCTTTTATAATCCAATAATTTATACTGGATTTTTTAGAAACCTGTAATTAATACTGAAATTTTTAGAAATGTATAATTATCAATTATATATTAATGCATTTCTTTTCTTTTTTTATAATTAATACGGGTTTTACAATGGATTAAAGTATAATAATTAGAAAGAAAGAAAATATTAAATTGATTTTGAATGCTTCAATTATATGCTGGTAACTTTCTGTCATGCAACAAAGAATGATTGTAAAACATTTTGAAATTATAAAAATTAAGACATTTTGGGGAAATTTAGAAATTGAGATATGTTAAACACTTATAAAATTATAGAAATTAAATTCCTACTTAATATTCATGACATATACACAAACGATTCCAGAAATATCTCTTCACCATTCTATTTACTCATACAAGTGGATAGATGCTCTTGAAATTTTTTTATTAATTTTTTCCATCTTGTAACCAGTAAGATTGTTCCTGTATCTGTCCTTAATGTGTATACAAATTTCTCTTTATTAATTTTACTTTGAGAGAAATTGAAAGAAGATTTTTGAGAAATGACATAATCATGGTGCTAAGCATTACACGTCCCACCCAGGGGCTATATCAGTGTTTCTCAATTTCTTTTACTTCATGATACACTTGTAGAATAACTAAAAATATGTGGAACACTTTGATAAGGAAAAATTAGTCATGCAATTTGAAAATAGGAAAGCAATAAAAAATTCTCCTGAAATAAGCATGTATTTTTATAACATTACATTTTATGTTTAAGTATGAAACTTGTGTTTCATGTGTTTTGGTAATTTTTTGAATGTTATGCCTTGAGTGAGGCAAAAGGAAAAGGATTTCAAATTCCAAATGGTAAAAACTTAATTTAGGTATAGAAGATATGTGTTTGGTATCTCTAGCTTTTTAAAAAATAAAGATTTTTTTAAATATAAAAATAATTCATAAATTACCCTTCTGTTAACATGGGGCACGCTAGTTGAGAAATGCTAACCTAAATGAATAGACCTACAAGAACTAGCTGGCCATTGAAAGGTTTTTTGTTTGTAGACAGTAATCGTAAAATCTATCTGGGTATGTTCAAGGACAATTGTTTGCTTTCTCTTTAAATTTGACATTTAAAATCCTTAAGAACATATTTGGATACAAAAATGTGTTTTAGTGCACTTTCATAATTTAATAAAGTTTTAAAAACTGACCATAGAATATTTTGAAATTATGAAAATTGAAAGACATTTTGGGGAAAATTAGAAATTGAGATATTATGTTAAACACTTATAAAATTGTAGAAATTAAATTCCTACTTAATGTTCATGAAATGATTACTACTAATTTTTGACTTCTTGCTTTCTGGTCAACATTGATCTTCAAAAATTATACACAATATCAATCATTATCTTCTGTCTTCTTAATTCCTGTTCTTTCATTGTTCTTTCTCCCTAATATTTTTTCTTTATATTCTCTCGCACTATAAAATTTTGCATCTTTGTGGCTTTATTGCCTTGCTTAGGAGTGAAACGATTAAGAAAAATTTGGTAAATCTTGCTTGCCAAAGAAATTATAATTTCTCTTTCATTTTATTTTTGTTGCTTTTTTTTCTTCAAAAAGCTAAAGTTGTAAAGTTAGCAATTTGGCTGGAAAAATAAGAAAGTCACCATTGAGTGTCTGAAAAACCTTTACATGGCTATTTTTGGAGATCATTCCACATCTTCATTCCCTTTTTATTTAGAATCTAATTAATTAATATAATTATGTATGAAAATGACTCCATTAAATTCATCTGTTCCACTCAATGTTTTCATCTATAAAAAATGAACTGTAAATCTTCTACTTACAAGCTGGCAATTATTATTAGAAATTTACAATGAAATAACCAAAGACTTTTTCACATTACCATATGTGCTTCTTGTTGCTAACTTTGAGTAAAAATTCTAACATAAGTATCTTTTTCCAGTAGCTGTTACTTTCCGTCAGCATTCCAACAGAAAATGTTTATGAGAAAAGGATCCAAGTTTATATTAAGCAACCGACAAAACAGATTGGTTTGGAATATCTTCAAGGAAAACATCAAAATCATTATCTATTTGTATTCTTCATCATTACTTAAAAAGAAAAGTTACATCATTTATTAACTCCATCTTGTTCTCCATTTCTTTTCATGTTTACATTTACCCGCCTTTTCCTCTTTCTTAAAGATGGCATTCATTCTTCTTTTTATGCCCGAATAACAGTTGCAAAGGAATTTTGATTTCCTCCATTGGTTTTGTATTTTGTTTCTTCTTAAAAAAAACTGCTACCTTCTTTGAAATAATTTTATTTTGTTATTGATTTAAATTGAAGAATAAAACAGATTAATACTCTCCTATTTTTGTGTGATTTTGTCCGTGTTATTTCTGAAAAATGATTATAGATTTAGTCTACTCCATTTTTCATCAGATCCTCTGTCTTATCTTTAAAAAGCCTACAACATCTAAAATACTATTTTCAGTATTTGTACTGATATTTCTTATATTACATCAATTCCACAAAGAGTTCAATTTTAATATAAATAGTTCTAAAATATTCTGTTTCCTATTTAAAAATATATACACATGCTGATTTGCATAAAAAGATAGTATTATAAATAGGCTTATAATTGGCAGTCAAGTTTTTAAGATTTATTATAGGTTTAGTTTTTGTATAATAAAGTAATAAACCAATACTTGTTAATCTTTAGGACTGATGCAAAAACATGAATTCTGACAGACTCCTAAGTTTGTTATAAATTTATTTTTTACTACAAGGCCTAAAAGTCATTCAAGGTAGAGAATTTCTGTGTGATATTGTATGAGTGGAAGAAAAGGCAACAAATGCAGTTCATGAGATAATTTAAAAAGGTCAAGATAGTATGGATCAGGAAGTATTCCCTCATTAGTCTGTTTCACAAAGCAACAGTTCTTAGGAAGAAGCTGTCTGTCAAACTTCTTATTAATAGAATATGAAGGGAATGAGGATGGTTTGCTTGTCTAAGTAGCATGACAGGTCTCAGCTGAAAAGGTCAGGGTTGGTGGAACCAAGGACTGTAGCATGTTTGGAACACTTGCCATGGAAATAGCTATAGAGAAGCAAGAGGTTTGTTATGTTTTGTATGTGAGGAAAAAGGGTTGTAGATCGAAAAATAATTCATCACCCACCAGGCTGCACAGACACTTTTGGATTCTATCAAGATAAGCAAGTGAGAATTTGGCATCATCAGCTCAAATATAAAAAGCAATATGTCCTTTTTGGTCCCATTAAACTTTTTTTAAAGATAGAGTATGGGGTGGGGAGTCAGATACAAGGAACCATCCATTTTTTTCCAGTGTCTTTAGCAATTGTAAATGTAATTAAAGTTGTAATTATGTGTGCAAAACTAGTGGGCATTAAGAGATTACTGAGTGTATGTGTATGAAGGTAACACTACTGTGTTTGATGACATTACTGTGTATGTGTGTGCAAAACTAGTGTGTATACAAACATTACTGCATGTGTGTGCAAAGCCTGTGCTCATGAAAAAAGAATATATGCATCTGGTTGTTTTTTCAAGATGTACTGACTTATTCCCATTTCTTGAAATTCAACTAATATATATTAATTTAATAGGTTGATATAATTTAAATTAACCCCTGAAATGTAAATGTTGTCACCATCTACTATACAAGGGATATGCTGTAAAGTTCTCAATCCAACCAAGAAGCTTTCCTCACCAATAATTCTGTTTGATCATTTGGTTAAATTATTTGAAGTATCTTAGGCTGAGAACTTTTAAGTGCCCCACATCTTTTGTGTGTTGTTCACTCTTTAGAATATCTTTCTCTGTCTTAGATTATCAATTCTACAGATATTGTTCTTTTCTTTATTTTGGATAAAAATGAATTGAGGATTTATAAAAAAAATATTAAAAAATGTAATGTAGATAATAGGCACTAACAACAAAGAAAACTTTGAAGAAATATTTTTTATTGAGTTTAATGAATATTTTAAGATAAATATTCAACAATTTATTAGTGCACATTCGAGTTTCAAATAGGTAGTACAGTTGGAATAAAAGGAAGAATTAATCTTTTTGTAATATAATTTTCAATAATGAAACATTTTGTGTTAAAATGTTCACAACCCAAATGAAAGGAGTAAGAGGAAGTTTTCAGAAAATTTAATCAAAGGACATGTTATGTTTTGCACAGCTCTCCATGTCTTTTGTGACAACAGGGGTTTTTCCTTCCTCTACTTCTCCAGCAATTCTTTATTTATACTTGTCTACTAATTTGCAAACAATATTACAGGGTGATTGGAATAAGTATGTCTACATGAATTATTTTTCAAAAAGACTTGTATATTTGAAACTCAAGCTATTTGAGTCCAACAGGCATTGAATTGGTGTACAGGGTGCGATGGATAACTTGTCGCTATTTTATATTTTTAATTTTGTGCATGCACATAATCTGTTTTTGATTTTGTCAACTACCCAGTATAGTAGGGTCAGTTGTGCACTGTGTAAGAAAAAGAGCACTACAATGCAATTCAGTCTGCCAGGAATTTAGAAACAGCATGCTGTACTGCTTGGCATTCACACTGGAAGTTGTAGTGCCAACATTTAAGAGTGTTTGGGAATCAATCAGAAAACAGTGCAGAGAATTTGAAAAGAATTGAATGATATATCCAACTCTCGCCAACATCATTGTGTTTGATGTGATCACTAGTGAAGTTATGTCACTATTCATCTTTCAACAATGCCTCAAACTCTACATAGAGCCCTACATCAGGAAGTATGTTGACCTATGTCAAGAGGGTGGCTGCTGGAAGACCCAATGTCTTGCAACAGGACTCTGCACCATGCCATATAAGCAGAAGAATCCAGTCATGGCTGTCAGACAATTTCTGCAACCACATCATCCCTTACATCTGGCCACCTAACTCCCCAGACTGCAACCCTCTTGATGATTGTGTGGGGCGCATTTGAATGAGAAACCAACAAAACTCCTTGTAACACCAAAGATGAACTGAAGGCAAGGATTATGGCAGCATTCACCAACTTAAACAAAAAGATGTAGGAGATTCCAAAGTTATCTAGAAGCCGTGGTTGAAGACAATGGCAATTTTATTGAAAAAATTTACACTTTAATATTTCAAGACATTTTGTGTAATTTTAGTAAATATCTGTTAAAATGAAATGTCAGTGTTATTTTCATTTTTGCATAATTCAGATGATAATCTATCCATTGTACCCTGCATATTCACTACTTAACATACAAAGTTCTATTCACACTATAGGTGCAAAGAAGTGTGTTCAAAGATCCTAATACTGAAATTTCAAGTGGATGTTTTTATTTTTAAAAATCATGACATTTTCCTTGTTTAACTTAAAAGAATTTGTTCTGATTAAGGATTATTACTTTTAAAAAAGTTCTTATATTTCATCATTTATTTTCATTTTTATAGGCGTTTCATGAATTCATATGTATATTTATAACTTATGCATGCTGTAACAATTTGATAATTTTTATATTTTGTATTTTTTGTTTAAATAAGGTTAAATTATTTAAACTGACCTTACAAATTTAGGCAAAGTACTAGATTGGCAACAAGATCTTCTCATTTTACAGTTGAAATGGCTAAATGTAACCATAAGTTCTTTGTTAACACTTTCTTCTCTTGCACTTCTCACTTGTGGAACTCTTTTCTGACTTCATGATTTTCAGTCAGCTTTGATCTTCAAAAATTTAAGCTCAATATCAATCGTTATCTTCTATTTTCTTAATTTCTCTTTTATTGCCTTCTTTCCTTAATGTTTTTCAGCTTTCTTTTTCTTATATTCTTTTGCACCCCTTGTAGCTTTGTTACTTTATTGTTTTATTGAGGGTGAAATTATTAAAAAAAATGCAAGGATTGTCATTATTGTCTGTGTTGAGATATTAATCCACAGATTTAGACATATGTTTCATTTTCTAACAAATTAACTTTTAAAAGGAAGATTTACCAATGCTAAACGATTTATAATTCCTTTGTAACAATTTATTATATTCAGTTTTTGATGTGAGTTTTCATTTTGATACAACAGATGACAAACTAATTTTACTCTTCAAGAAAGTGAATAACTTTCATGGGCTCACCAACAGCCTCAAAATTTTAAGTGAAATATAAGAGACAATGAATATCAGCAAGATATTATGGCATTTTGCATGTTTATTTTACATCTGATGATGTTTGATGGAATTCAATGCTCCCAATTCATTTTCATCCAGCTAACTTGTAATTTTCATTTACTGTCTTCTGTTACAAGTCAAAATGGTTTATAGAATGTTAGCCTGATACTTTGAGTAAATCTGGTCTTTTGCCAAATGCAATTTGTACTTGGCTTCTTACCAAAGCAGAAACACTGAGTTCCTTTTCTTCCTACACATGGAAACTGAGATTACAGAAAAAGCCATTAGATTTCTCTTTATCTCTCTCTCTTCTTATTGCTATAAGGCTCCTTCTACAATCTCTACTTACCTCCATTTTTGATGATGCAACAATTTCTTTTTCTTTTTCAAGTTTTTGATGGAAAAATATTTTGTTCCCTTCTATATCTTCTTCTTTATTGTCATGTTCCTTCAGGACATTAACGAACATGGCTCTCCACAGTTTTCTGTCCTTTTTAAGTTCTAATAAATTTTGCCTTTTTGTCATCTCTCCTAAGCCTTGTTCCACCATCCATTTACCCTAGCTGCCGCTTGCCTCCAGTCTGTCCCGTGAGTGTCAAATTTATCAAGTCCTCATGTTAAGTATAAGTGTTCTTTTTGTTTCCAATTTCTTTAAAACGTTATCATAGCTCACATGTTCAGCCCATGGAATTCTCACCATTCTTCCGTAGATCCACATTTCTGTTGTTTCAAGTCTCTTCTTCATCTGTGCAGAGATTGTCCAGCATTTATTGTCATATAGGAAGACTGATATTATATAACAGTTCAGTACTCTTTTCTTTGTAACAAAATTTTTTCTGTTTCCTTCTATATACCTTGATTAAACATTGTTTATTGCTATAGAATAAAGTTTTTGGATTGGTTAAAGTTAATCATTTTCTTTTTCCCAAACAATCTTGATTTTTAATTACTGACAATATTTCTTTATCATTGTAGGTGGTCATTAGTGAAAAACAGTTTAACGGTAAGTCATTGTTTTTTTATTTTTATTTTAACAGCTACGGATTTTGTCATTAAACAAACTCAGTGTCTCACTTATAAATGTTACAGCAGACAGTAAAAAATTCTGCCAAACAATCTGATTTTTTATTGAATTACATATGACAACAATAAAGAATTTTAGAACTGTTTGTCTTTACTTATTTTTGCATTAAAATTATTGTCTTCACATCAGGATATTTTTTTACTTTAGTTTTTTGAAATGTATAAAATAAGTAAAACTTGTATATTTTTATACCAAATATCTGAAATTCTCACATTTGACTCCCAGGAAAGGAATTTCAAATATAAAAGAAGTATTTACACTATATATGAGAATTCCTTGTAGGTTACCCAGATTGAAACAACCAAAATGTTGTGATAAGATGATGAGATTATAAAAAGAAAGATGAAGACAATAGCCCAAATATAAGTAGTGTAAATAATGATAATGTCTCATCTCTGAAATTTAGACAGAAGGTGATCAGGAGATTATAAAAACAAAAAGATGAGGACAATAGTCCAAATATAAATAGTGTAAATAATGATAACTCCTCATCCCAGAAATTTTGACAGAAGTTGATCAGGAGCTAATAAAAACAAAGATGAAGATAATAGTCCAAATATAAATAGAGTAAATAATGAAGTTGCATCCCAGAAATTCAGACCAAAGGTGATCAGGAACAATAAAAACAAAAAGATGAGGACAATAGTCCAAATATAAATAATGTAAATAATGGTAACTTCTCATCCCAGAAATTCAGACAAAAGGTGATCAGGAAATAATAAAAACAAAAATGAAGACAATAGTCCAAATATAAGTAGTGTAAATAATGATAATGTCTCATCTCTGAAATTCAAACAGAAGGTGATCAGGAAATAATAAAAACAAAGATGAGGTCAATAGTTCAAGTATAAATAGTGTAAATAATGATAACTTCTCATCTCAGAAATTCAGACAGAAAATAAAAGGAGTAATTTTAGCCAAAAGAGGATGAACTGGGAAGGAATTTCATTTATATTTATAAGTTGTAACTATAATAGTGAAAAATATACTGGATGATAATTTAAAATGGCACAGAAATTGAGGAATGTTGGGATGGCAAAAGAAAGAATGTGATATGTGACACCAAGAATTACTTTTAATCACTAACTGCTTCCTTGATAAAACTTTTATGAATTTGTTTTCTGAAAATGACTAAATGGAAGGCTCTTTTGGTTTAAGAACAGAATCAAACTCTATATGTAAATGGTGTTGGGAGCTTTTGTAAATACTAAGCATGTCAGTAAGCTGCTGTTATCACTAGTAACTAAAGCTCTAAAACAGAAATGTCAAAAAGTTGTATAAAGAAAGGTGAGGAAAAGAAAGATATTAATTTCAGTTACCATCATATGAACATTGGCTATTTACCATTAGTGTCACTCTCTCTTGGAAGCAGACAATCTTATTTTAATAAAAGAAAATATCCCAATGTTGCTCAGCTCTTTTTATTTAGCACAAAAATCTCATTTGCTAAAATAATTTACATGACAGCATGTTTCTTAGTCATACAAATATCTAGCATTACTAATGATAAGCATAGAGACATTCTCACAGAAAAAAAAAACAATTTGTTATTTTTATAACTACAAAGAAATTCTCTTTTATTTCCATTTGGATGCATTTGATTAAATTAAATAATATTTCATTCTAAAATATTCACTTTTTTGCATTAATTTAGCTGAATATTTATTTTATCAAAAGAAATAAAAAAAGCACACATGGAACACATGGTTCCTTTTGTCTACTTCTAAAAATATATGAAGCACATATGAGTGTGTTTGGTGCTATTTTAAAAGAAACTTGATGCTTTGTCATAGTGAGAGGCAAGGACTGAGAAGATTTCTCATCACTATGCCCGGGGAATGCTTTCAGCAATATCCATTCCCACACCATTTTAGTATGTAAACAACTGACTTGCTAGTATCATATAGATTGGTAATATTCAAGTTACCTGATATCCATTATAATAGGATAAGTAACTGATACTCTTTTATATGTATTGTGTACTTATAATTATAGTTTGGTAACTTTCATCATAACTTCAATAAATCCCTTGCATAAATATGAAAAAACAAGATGCAGAAATTTTCAACATCGGTTTACTTTTAATGTTAATTTTTTAGTTTGAATGTCAGAGGTTAGAATTAAAACAAAAAAAATTCATTTTTATTTGCTTATTATTTTTGGAATTTTTCAGTTTCCTAAATTATGTTGGATGTAATCATAATGGCTGACTGTATGCATCTGAATATGTGTGTTTACTAGAGTGTCTAGCCAGTCCCTGCTGCAGACACTTGATCAGTCACATTTGTGTTTGTTAAACACCCACAGAACCCATCTGTGGTTTATACTGCAAATATGCTGAGCAGCCCTAAATTAGTTTCTGGGAAAGAATGCAGTATCTGGCGAGATCAACAGTCTGAACAAGATCAGTATGCTCAAACCCTCAGTCACAATGACTTGTGACTTTGTGCTAGAACAATCACTGAAAATTCTCAAATAGTTCCATCTACCACCTACTTTCCCTCACAAGGTTTGGGTCAATCCATGGTATGGCTTTTTTTTTTTTTCAGGCAGAAAGATGCTGCATGGTGGAATCACCTCCCCATAACAACAAGAAGTCACCATGCAGAGATTTGAACTTGAGTCTCATGGTCAGAAAGCAAACATCTTGACCATTTGGCCAAGTGCCCATATAGGTTGTATGTAAACACAGGGTAAAGTGGTATAAAGTTATCAGTAGAGAAAATGAAACCAGCAGATTCTTGCTAAATCAGTTTATACTGATAGCATTTATCTCTTTCTATAGGGCAGATTGGGGATTCCTGTCCATCATCTAGATATGGTTAAAGAGCAAGACATTTAAAGTCTATGAGAAGGTTTTAAAAAAACAGTAGTTTGCCAATTACATTGTCTAATTCAGTTTACTCAGCTACTAACTAAATACTCTCTTCTTTTATGTGCCATCTCTCTTCAGGATGTGAATGATCATGACTCTTCACAATTTCCTATTCATTGTAGCTCTAAGCAATGATTGTCTCTTTAGTATCTCTTCCACTCCTTGTTAACTGTCTATTTACACAAAATTTTAGGTACACTACTCACTGTCTCTCTCTCGCCTTCAGTATGTTTTTTTTTTTTTTTTTTAAATAAATTCACCCAATGCAAGGCAATAATGCTACTAAGATGCTGGGTTTGGGGTAATGGGAGTGAAAGAGAATGAGAAGACTTTAGAATGAACCGAAAATCAAATCCTAAACAGAAAACCAGGAATAAACTTCTACTCTGGTTCAAAAAACTAGGGAGAAGTGTGAATGGGACTCTAGGTGACTCACTTATACTTCTATTATACATCCTGTGAGTGTCAAATTCTTCAAATACTATTTCCTCATTAATATGCTCTAGGATTTTTTTTTTTTAATCCTAAGCAGAAAAGTTTCTTTCCAGTCTAAAAGGTGAACTTAATCTTCACTTTACAAAAATATCAGTGCAAGCAGGAGAAGGAATCTGCAATAGATGAATAGACCTCTTTTCTGATTCTTACAATTGAGAAGTAAGCCAACATAAACACATTCATCTGAAAAGGAATATCAGTGGCAGAGATTGAAACACCTTGGCAAAATACAACTATTGTCAAAATTTGAAATTTCAGTAGTAAGCCATAGTTATAACAAAATATTTTGTCATTTAGTCATAATGCAAGAATTTCCTGCATAGGTGAAAACTAATTAGATTTTATACCATTTTGAATAAAAAAACAACTTAATTTCTTAACAAAGAATTTAGATATGATAAATAATATGAATAAAAAAGGGTAACATTTCAATGGTAGCGGTAGTTATGTCTAAAAAAATATTTTTAGTGTCCGAACAATTTTCTAAATTGTAAAATTTTGAAAATTGATTAGATGACAAAATCCATGAATTACAAATTATTCTTGTTACTTTTTAATTAAGTGTGAAGTTTTTGCAAAATATTTCTATTAAAAGATATAATTTATTCACTTCACATGGGTTAATTTATAATTAGACTCTAGAAAATAAATACAAAATTCCTAATTATGAATATTTTAATAAGAAATATTTGTTTATTCTTTAAACTCATCTAAAAAAAATCATTTGCATTTTAGAAAAAAACAGAATATAGCATAAATCAACTGATGGTTCTAAAATAAAGCTTCAGTTTTTTCAGGTGGTTTAGTCGAGATCATATTTAGTCTTTGAGAGGCCCCTGGGCTAATAGAATTTGGGACCCCTTTATTACATATGCCACCTCCTATCTATTACAAAAATATCTGTTATACTTAAACTATATTTCCAAATGATGCTTCTCTTTTTTTTTTTTTTTTTTGGTCTTAAACATGAAACTTCAACTAGCAAAGCATCCTAAACACATAAAGATGGAAGATTTTGACTTGTGATCCTAGATCACCAGAGCTGAAAAAAAAATGGGAGCCCACTCTAATCTCAGGCCTACTTGTACTTGAATAAAAACAGGAAAAAACTGGATAGATGTACACTACAGGTAGAGAAAATGTTTAGAAAGAAGTGGTCAGAAGTGTTTATTTGAGGATGATCAGATAGTGCGTATTTTGGATATATTTTATTTAATTCACATATTATATAGAAGGTGTGATAGATAGGTTGTGGTCTAAATTATGTAAAAAATAAAATACAGACATCTCATTTTAACAGATATATTTACCAAAATGACACGAAAATATCTAAAGAGTAAATTTATACAATAAAATCGCTATTGGCTTCAACCAATGCCTCCAGACAACTTTGGAATCTTCTGGGCAGTTTCCTTGTTTAAGTTGCTGAATACTGTCATAACCTTGCCTTCAGTTGATCGTTCATGTTGCAATGAGTTTTGTTGGTCTCTTGCTCACCTATACCCCCCAACACACACAAGGGGGTTGCTGTCTAGAGTATGAGGTAGCCAGATGTAGGGAGTGATGTGGTCACAAATTGTTTAACAGCCATGACTGGGTTCTCCTGCTTGTGTGGTATGGTGTAGAGTCCTGTTACTAGATGGAGGCCTTCATGTTGAGTCTGAGGCCCTCACTAGAACTATGAGAGTGAACTTTTTGAGCTGCCATATCTTCTTAATCACCATTAGACTCATCCAACTCTTTCCAAATCCTCTGCACTGTCATCAGATTGACACACAAACACTCTGAAATTTTCTTATTTGAACTTCTGTCATGAATATCACATAGTACAGCATGTGGTTTCTAAATTTTTGGCTGAGTGAATTCTGTCATGGTACTCTGTTTCTCACAGATGGTGCCCAACTGACCCAATTATACTGTGCAGTCAACAAACTCTAAAACAATGCAAATGCATTCAATTAAAAATATAAAGTGGCGACTATTTAACCGTCGCACCCTGTATATATGTTGAATTTTAATAGCATTGTTGTTGTTAACAATGTAAAACAAAATTTACCAGTTTAATATTTTTTTAAATATACTGCAAAAGGATTAAATTGGTTAATTTTGTTTAAATAAACATATTTTATGGGGGAGGAGGTGATTGTTTCACACCCACCATAAAATATGATTATCCAAAAATTTTAATAAGGGAGATTCAGTTCACTATGTAACTTCAACATAAAACTGACCTTGACCAATGAAAACAATTTATAAAATTTTTTGGAACCTTAATTCCTCAATTACAACAGAAAGTAACATAAGATAAATTCCCACATTCATACAAAGTTTAAATTCTTAATTCTGAATCCAAAACCCAGACCTTAGAATATAGAAACACCATGTAGCTCATACAAAATAAGGTTTAGCTAATATTTTTTTATTTTCTGTAACCCAAAATCTTTCTGAAAATGGTCAGTAAGTGCTGTGTAACAAGTTGTCATGGTAACTATGATTAACAAAATAAGGTTTGTATATTTTGTCTTCCCCAAGATCAGAATGAGTGAGAAAGATGATTAAAGTTAATAACTCGAGACGACACTACTTTTGTTTGTGAAAGCCATTTTCCATTTGATTATGAAACAGTGGTTATTAGGAGAAAAATACAACCTAGAAATCTACAGTTTTTGATCATTTGACATAAGTATATTATCTCATCCTTAATTAAACAAACTAACAAATAAAACTTCTGCTTCTGTGTAAAATGAGCAAGATGATGAGTTGGCACAGTTTCTATGAATGACAAAATCCTTGATTTTAAAAAATTGTATCAAAATATTGATCAACAGGATTTTGTCTAAGTGGTTACATGCTATCAATCAGCTGTTCCTCCAATCTGTTGATTTTTTTTATTGGAAATATTTCAATGTTTTAAATTCAAATTTTTGAAGACTTGAGATTTGAATGTTACAATACTGGTAAATATACAACAATTTTTTCTCTTTCAAAAAATCAACTATTAGTGTTTCAGCACTGGTCACAAATCAATGAAGCAATTTGATATCTTAGTAACTTAAAAAGTGATAATAATAAAAAAATTAATGTATATTAAGATTAAATATTAATGTTATGCCATCTCAAAGGATTGAGACAAAACATTATGATTCTGATATTCTTATTAGGGAATTTAAATATTTTGTTACATCTTGGTCATGATATAACAGATATCAGGGTGATTTCAAGTTACTCAGTGTGAAAATGATCAGCTTTAGATGACTTTAATTTTCTTGGTGATATTTTAGTGAAATCTCTGAAAATCAAAAGTGTATTCTTTTAGTTGAAGTGTAAATGAAAGTTGCTCTATATCATGGAGGAAACTTATTTAGTTTGGCTGAAAATTTGAAAACAATATTAAGCATCATGATATTTAAATAGTGGACAAAATTTTTACATAAGTTGCAAAATTAGAAGCAACTTTTTTATATGAAAAAAATTGCTGATGCAATCAAACAAATTGAAATTCTAGGTAACAAGAGGACCCAGCAATCTTTTTTTTCAAAAATTTGACATTGTTTTTTATATGCTTTGGAGAATTAAAAGTAGCTTATCTTTACTTTCTGATTATACCTACTTTTTAAAAAAAAATATTCAGAATAATTAGTTTACTGACCTACATCTGAATTACTGTTTTATTCAGAAGGCAAAAAAATGATAGCAAAATGGAAAATTGTAAAAGATCTTTTTGAGTATGAAAAACTCAATTTGTTAAATTATCAAAACTAACTGATGTAGCAGTTTAGCCAAAAACTGTTGAGCAACAAAATGATTCTCATTGTTGAAAAGTTTTTTTGTGATCAAACTGTAGCTGCCATTAAAACACATCTATTATTAAATGGGTGGTAGGGTACTGCAGAAACAGTTAATTTCATTGAAAAGGTTTTGAAATTTTGTAAAATTGTCTGTGTGAAAGAAATATATGGAGGCGCTAAGAAAAATGATCCTTTTTATCTAATTTGATATCAGATTTAGATGAACACCTGTTATTTCTTTCTAATTAGATAAAATGACAAAAAGAATAGGAGGAAAGCAAGGAAAAAGAATGAAATCATTAAGAAGATATACTATTTTAACCATTGAATACACGTGCAAAGGCTTAATTGATATTTGTAGATATTTGCTAATCAGTGGATTTAATTTTGTTATGTTTGGTGAATTTACCACAGACTATTTAGAAAACCAAGACAGACTTTTGCAGGTGAATATTCTATAACAGTTCATCATCCCTGATTGGACCTGAAGTATCACCGCTCACAATGAATGGATTTTTCTCTCAGAAAAGTTACATGACTAAGCAACTATAGGACCTTAAACTCGATCCAGGCCAGTAGAACTCATACATACAATATATCACTAAAGATGCAGGGAAAATGCTCAGTTCCGTGTATCGCTTCAGTAAGTTCCTGACATCTCATGCTATCCTCTACCTTTAGATCAGGCCTAAAATATTTTACTGCTGTTATGTTCAGGCAGGAACTTCCAGTCTTCACTTTCCAATCTCAGTAAAGTCCAAAAGTGCCTCCATGTCTTTTGGCCGACAATTTTCCACCCTGTAACTTTTCTCTCATAGACAAAATGTTGTCAGGCTTTCACAACATTATTGCTACTTCCATGGAAAATGCTCAGATGAATTACATTCTGTGTTTCTACCAGTTTTAACCTTCACTGCTAAGATCCACCATGATATATGCTTTGTGGCAAACCACCTTCATTCCTTCTATATTTCATTGATAAGAAGGAAGTTCCACTTGAGCAACTTTTTCCCGCATACCACTGTTCTGTGAACCCGACTCCCAAAAAGATGTTTTCTTTATCACTACAATCTTAACAATCTTAACTTAATCACATCAAAGATGTGCATTGTGGCGCAGAATAAGAAACCAGAGAGCCAATTTCAAATTCCAGTTGAATTTGTTGCATTCATTTATGCAGAAATGCTCTTGGGAAAGGTATTAATCCATCTCTTCTCCCTCCAACTATGGGTTAAATAACAAGACAGATTGGGTTCTATAGCCTCGGTTGGTAACCAGTCTACTGCAGAAATTAATGGCAACCTACTGCAGAAAAATCTTCTGCCCAGTCAGTCATGTCTCTTTTGAGACATGGTCGCCCAAGCATGTATCACGTATGGCACTTAACTGACAATCTTAACTAGTTCAAGTCTAGGGTTAATCGTTTTATTCCCCACATAGCCACATAAACAATGCTGTAACTCTAAGCCTCAAGTGACTCCCAAGCCTTGTGCAAGGAGAAACTCCCTGTAAAAAAAAAAAAACAAAAAAAAAAAAAACAGCCTATTTTCTTTTCTTGATAATGTTAACTCAAACATAGCTATCCACAAAATAATGTTTTGAGTAGTATGAAATATATATATATATATATGATAAAAGATCACAGACAAAACAAGAGAAAATTCACCAAAGGCTTCATTCAAGGAATAATCACTGCCATTCTAGAAACCAACAATGAAAGAACTCTTATCAAAGAGACACTTAAATGCACTAAGGAACCTAACAAAACATATGGACAAAGGATGACAAGGAATAAGAACCCACATAAAAAATCAATTTAGTACTAAACAGTACCAACACATGAAAAATGAACAGAACGTAATTACTGAAACACAAAAATTAACAAAACAATCAGGGAACTGTTTAAAAATGAAAGCAAATAATGATATAGACTAATAGAATATCACGCTAAAATATCTAAACTGTATGGTCTCCCTAAAACCCACAAAACAGTCATTCCTATGTGCTCAATCATATCAAGGAAAGACAGCACCCCACACCTCTCAAAAAATTAGCAAAGAAAAATTTTTATTCCTCTCTTTGGAACATCTAAAATGATTTGGTCAACCAAGTTGAAAAACTAAGGGAAACAAATATGATTGACAAACTCATGGCCAATCTAGATATAAAATCACTTCACACCAATGTTCTGGTAGAAAAATGTTTCCACAAATATTTTCATGGCAACTACTCTGATGTGCATTTTTCCTGGTACCCTGACCACATAAATTTAAGTGCACAACTAGGTTGGCATCTAGGTTCCACCTTTTTACTGTTAAAATAGTTAAATGTAACCACTATTTCTACTCCACTAGTTTCTTTTCTCACACTTCTCACCTGTGGAAATCCCTGATAGCTACAATCTCCAAAAAATAAAATCCAACGTCAGTTGCCATCTTCAGTCTTCTTGAATTCTGTTCATCTTTTATTCTTTATTCAATACCCACTGTACCCAGTCTTTTCTCACACTGTAAACCCCCTATGCACTAATGGCAGTCCCACCTTGTTAGGGTGAAATGATTAAAAAAAAAAAAAAATATATATATATATATATATATAATAATAAAGCAACTGTGAAAATTATGAGAATTGTACATGTTTTATGGCATCATACTAATATTACCACAATGTAAGTGCGTACATTGTGGTAATATTGGCTCGGAATGAGAAATTGGAGTGCTTCCAGTTTAATTCCTTGCCTTCACTTATGTGCAAATACTCTTGGGAAAGGCATGAATCCATCTCTTCTCCCTCCAGCTATGGACAGACTGGGTTCTATAGCCTTGGTAGGCAACCAGTCTACTACAGAAATGGCAACCTACTGTGGATAATATTCTACATTGTCAATCATGTCTTGAAAGAGACATGATCACCCAATCGTACATCATATATGGAACTTAACTGACTGACTGACTAATAGAGAATGACTTTTTTGTTGCTGTTTAATTTTTTAAAATTATATAAAACACATTTTAATTGCTTATTAAAATATAATCTGTGGGAAAGAGATAAAAAACTAAAATGATAACTTCTTATTAGAAGGGAAAGATTTTAAAGAACTTTTACCAGTTGTTTTCAAGTGTTGGCAATCATAGTAGCATGAAGTAACTTTTATAAAAAAAAAAAATCAGCCAGAGCAATGTTCTCAAAGAACGTTCTTTTGTAAATACAGAAAAAAAATATTCCATATTCCATACAAACCAACCATTCATGAAAGATAAAGCTCTATTTTGACTGGTAACCTACTTTTCTACATCACTGAAAAGCATGAAACAAAGCAACTTTTCATCAACTTTTTTGCATTAAAGACCTTTAGTCTAAGGTAATATCATTTTAGGCAGTAAATTTATTGCAATGTTTACAAAATGCCATGCATTTTCCTTTTTGGATGTATAAGTTCAAGAGGACCCCGCAACTGTAATATTCACTGTACGTTTTTTTCCATGTTGTCTGGTTGAAAAGAAGGTTCTGACAATTTTCTAAATAAATTAATGTTCTACAAACTACCAAAAATTTAATTCCAATCAGATATATACAATCCTAATTTCTTATTCACTATCAAGAAATGTAAATGCAAGAAAACATTGAACTTCCATAAAAATATATAAACCAAAATAATGAGAATTTAACATTGATTTCTGAATAAAAGAAATATTTTTATAAGCAGCATTTTTTAGAGTTTTTCTATGAAACTAATTAGAATAAAACTTTAGTAATCACACACACAGATACACACATACATTTTATATATATATATATATATATATAAGAAAAATTAGGACAGACACGTTATTTCATGGTGAATCGGAAGTATAAGCCTATTTCAGGTAAATTCATGCAAAATCAGGCGATTCGTGTAAAATCTTTTGTTGAATAAAGACAGAAGCTGACGATGGTTCGCCTGAAATAGACCTATACTTCCGATTCACCATGAAATAACGTGTCTGTCTTAATTTTTCTTATATTTGCTCTATATGTATTTATATGCATAAATGTTTAGAGCTCTGTTAGAGAGTTATCCTACCACTGTATGTACAGGATACTCCTTTGGATTCTTCTATACCCACACTGCATGCTGATATATATATAATATTGTGTGTGTGTGTGTGAATTGCTTCTCCTTATGTAATGGACTCTTCTGGAGTCTATTACATAGAAAAATAAACTTAGATGGCATAGATAAATATACATGAGTGGCTATTAAAAGGTTCTTGATAAAAATAAGAATAATTTTGTTAAAAATACAAACCTTGACTTTTTTTATATTTAATCAGGACTAGGTAAGTGATTATGAAACACTCAAATGTTTCATAATACACACACACACATTTAAAATAAAATTAATTTAAACAACTATTTGGCTTGATAAAGTCTGTCACAAGACAAAACATGTAGGTAAGAAAAATATAGTTTTCCTCTAGTCTTTATATATATATATATATATATATATATATATATATATATATATATATATATAAAATCAGAGGCACGAAACCACAGTAAACTGTAAGCACATTAGGGACCTAACCCTACAATCATGCTAGGAAATACTAGGAGTTTGATTAGATATTCTTATTATAAAAGATTAAAAATGCTAAAGAAAAAATCGATCTAATAAATCCTTAAAGTAAGGTCTAATATCCACAAAAACATCTAAATAAATAAAATGTAAAATTAAAAGAAATAAACAGGATCCCAAACTATAATCTATGAAAAATTAAAATTAAAGGAAAACAAATCAATCCCCTAAATTCAAAATTAAGATTAAAATATACAAATTTAGATAAATTATAAAAAACGGATAAAATACAAATTTACATTTTCCCTCTAAAAAATACAAATCTAGATTTTTTATAAATAACCTCGCTTAAATACAAAACACTCCACACTTAATTAAATCAAATTACTAAAGTCTACAGCAATGTTTAATATTCCGAATTAGATTAGAAATCTACCCATAATAACCTTACTTAAATACATAATAACCTTACTTAAATACGTACTGGAAAAATCAAAATTAAATGAAAAAAATGACTCCCAAACTCGAAAAAGAATCAATTTCCTATATTCAAAATTAAGATTAAATATACTATTTCAGAATAATTATATCATACACAAAAATAAACTGTAAGCACATTAAAGATCTAACCCTACAATCATGCTAAAAAATACTAGAAATTTGATTTGATATTTTTATTATAAAAGATAAAAAATGCTATAGAAAAAATCGATCTAATAAATCCTTAAAGTAAGGTCTAATACCCACAAAAATATCTAAATAAATAAAATGAAAAATCAAAAGAAATAAACAAGATTCCAAACTATAATCTACGAAAATTAAAAGAAAAAAACTGATCCTCTAAATTCAAAATTAAAATTAAATATACAAATTTAGATAAATTATAAAAAACTGATAAAATACAAATTTGCATTTACTTCCTAAAAAATACAAGTTTAGATTTTTTGGAAATAACTTTGCCTAAATACAATAATACTCCACACTTGAATAAAAAAAAACCCTATCCCACTAAAACAAAAATAAAATACAAAAATATTCCTTACTGAAAAAATCAAAATTAAAAAGAAAAAACAACCCACCCCTATCACGTCTATCTAAGGAACCCCGAGGAAGAAAACCTCGCCACTGAATGAAAGAGAATACACAAAATCTGTCTGGTAACAACATACACCAATTAATCAAACACGAGCTAACCACGACACCATCCTAAAAATTCTTAAGGTCAACAAACAAGATGAGTTCCCCAATCACAAAAAAACTATCACATAAACACACAGAACTGTCCAAGTAATCAAACCCCTCCACACACCACTTTCTTTGAAATTCTAACCAAAAGATATACCCGACCGGTAAAAACGTACATTCCAACAGATAATGCCATTAATCAACAATTTAGCACTAACACACCAAGTTCTTCAAAAGTCTAACAGTCAACACGGAAGACACATTCCCTTCATTATCAATAACCCCAATCCACCCCACAACAACAACGAACCAACTATAGATAGCGGATGATTCCAGTTCTTGCTTATTCCTCCTGATGATACGTTGGACACCCAACGTTAAAACAAACATATGATTGTAGAGGACATATATAGAAAAAATTTCTAAAACATAATTTACAATAAATATTCACAGCTCTATACATCATATATCGAGCACTGTTTTAAATTAATGTTTTGGACGATGAAAAAAATCCTTTCTTTGTTCTGTACTCACTCGGAGATATATATATATATATATATATATATATATATATATGTATACATATATATTTTATATATATATATATATATATTTATGTATACATATATATTTTTTATATATATATATATATATTTATGTATACATATATATTTTATATATATATATATATATATATGTATACATATATATTTTATATATATATATATATATATTTATGTATACATATATATTTTATATATATATATATATATATTTATGTATACATATATATTTTATATATATATATATATATATTTATGTATACATATATATTTTATATATATATATATATATATTTGTATACATATATATTTTATATATATATATATATATATTTGTATACATATATATTTTATATATATATATATATTTATTTATGTATACATATATATTTTATATATATATATATATGTATACATATATATTTTATATATATATATATATGTATACTATATATATATATATATATATATATATATACATATATATTTTATATATATATATATATATATATTTATGTATGCATATATATTTTATATATATATATATATATATTTATGTATACATATATATTTTATATATATATATATATATATATATATGTATACATATATATTTTATATATATATATATATATATATATGTATACATATATATTTTATATATATATATATATATATATTTATGTATACATATATATTTTATATATATATATATATATATATGTATACATATATATTTTATATATATATATATATATATATTTGTATACATATATATTTTATATATATATATATATATATTATACATATATATTTTATATATATATATATATATATATATATACATATATATTTTATATATATATATATATATATATATATATATATATATTTTATATATATATATATATATATTTGTATACATATATATTTTATATATATATATATATATATATATGTATACATATATATTTTATATATATATATATATATATATATTTATGTATACATATATATTTTATATATATATATTTATGTATACATATATATTTTATATATATATTTTTATTCAGATACTTTAATCCAAGCGGAAAAAGCAGGAAGGTAAATTCCAAAAACCCTAATTAATATTAAAATTTTATTTTTATATTAAAAAATGATACAGGAAGAGAGCTCTATGTAATAAAATATTACAGATCAAATATAAATTAAAATAGGATTAATTCAAGGATGTTGAATGACCATGTTGATATGAAAATCCCCACAGGAGATAACACATCACCTCAGCAACAAAAAAATCCTTTCAGAAACTTATATATATATATATATATATATATATTTATATATATTTTATATATATATATATATATATATTATAAAATAAGATAAAGAACAAATAAAAAACAAATAGGAAATCTAATATATTTCACTTTTATGAAAGCTTCATAAGAGATTGAGAGAAAAGAGACAAAAAGACAACTTTGGTATTTTCAATGTTGTTTGAATCAATTCTCATTGATTAATTACATATCAACTGCATTAAAACAATAAATAATTCTATATGTATGTAAGTTTGTAAAGATTCTTGTATGTCTAAGCAGGTAAATGTATTAGTAATCGCGTGTGTGTGTGTGTGTTGGTCCTTAAGAAGATTTCGAATTCCTTCACCTTTGTGCCATCAGCTGGCACAGTGGGGCATCATTCCTCTTTAATCTGGGACTGTTCTTTTATACTTTGTATATATATATATATATATATATATATATATATGTATATATATATATATATATATAATCACAAATTATAACATGGATATGTTACAATATCACTCCAAAAGTAGCTATTTTGTTTCCACACCTTTGTGTCTTGTCAAGTGATGTGGTTATTCAGAAATGGATGGTTTAAAAGGTTGAAAATGAGCATGAAAAACTGTGTGGGACAAGGGCCCTAAGCATCACAGTTACTAGTTATTGGTAAGACAGTCGTTGCTATGGCGAAGCGTGTTGGCTTCAGCCGATTAATCTGTATTGGCATGAACTCTGTTAGACATTAGTGTGATAATCGATGTCGCTTTGGATGCCTCATAGCTGTTCAGGTAGGCGTTCATCATTGGGTTTTGTATTTACAAAGCTTTGTGGTATTGATGTGTGCCAGATCGTGCACTGAAGGGGGAGCCTCTTCGGACGTTTGGGCCGAGCAGGAATACCCACCAAGTATAGGTAGATTAATGTCTAGATGTTATTGTATGTTATGTGTATGTATGTGTATATGAGTATATCCAGGGGGGGATATGTGTGCGTGGTTGTATGTATGTGTGCGCATGTATGCATGTGTGTGTGTGTGTGTGTGTGTGTGTGTACACTGGTATATATGCGTACATGTTTATGTCTGTATTTGTGTGCATGCGTGTGTGTATGTACATGTGGGCGCACGTCTGTCCTCCCGTACTGGTCAAACATACCAATATCTGCCTCACTTACTGGTGTGTATGTATGTGTATTCCCTTTACTTGTTGGGTTGTGTGTATATCTTGCATGTATGCTTGTGTGCTCATGTGTGGGTATATATGTATACACGCGTAGATGGATATAGTTACCTATACATATGTAGATATGTATATAATAATTATTTATTCATATATATATATGTATGTGTGATGTATGTATGTATGCTTGTATGAGCAACTGATAGATAGACAGATGTTGTATCATGTTTCAGGCCTTTCGATCCTCTAACTGTAGTAACTAAAATATGAATTTAAAATAGTATAGACCCCCTATGAACAGTTGTTCAGGACTATTTGCTGACGTTATATATGAGTGTATGTGCATGTGTGTGTATATGTATATATGTGTATGTGGATGTATGCCTATATGGGTATGTGTATATATATATATATATATATATATATGTGTGTGTATATGTATGTACATATGTGTGTGGATGTGGGTGCGTGTATGTATATATGTGTGTATGTGTGTGTATTCTAACCGTTGTACATGTGTCTGTATGTATACGTGGGCGTACTCCAGTTAGGGCCCTGGTCGCCCAACAACATGAGCCTGCCTGTATAGGTATCTCATTTCAGTGCGCTGTGATGTTTTCTTTTAACTCGTTGACCTGGCTAAATATCAATTTCATGACTATGTCCTTATCTATCAAGTTCATCAGCGATGTGTCACGGCCTATGAGTGTCTATGTAATACATACATGTTCATATATTATTATTATTATATTATTATAATTTTAGCAACAAGAACAAAATAGATATAAGTATTAATTAATAATAATGATCCCACTTCAATCAAACCTTAATAACAATACCCACCAAAATTAATCATAAGTCTGGCCACATATTTTCCAAATTAGAAGTTGCTTTACTATGATTGGTCCACATTGCATATACAATAATGCCCCCCTGACTAAAAGGGTCATGCTCGTTTTCAACCTTTTAAAACCATCCATTTCTGAATAACCACATCACTTGACAAGACACAAAGGTGTGGAAACAAAATAGCTACTTTTGTAGTGATATTGTAACATATCCATGTTAGAATTTGTGAATAAATAATATTATTAGCTCTACTTTTGTATTGAGCACTTTTTTAAAAATAGTGTTTCTTTGAACAAGGAATATTATTCCAACAATACTTATATATATATATATATATATATATATATATATATATATATATATATATATATTTAAAGCTAGTTTAGTTTGTTTATAACACTGGGATTCCATTTATAGTATTGCCACCAGAAAGTTTCTTATCTTGTTTTAATTTTACATTTTTAAGCTGAATATCCAGGAAGTATTGAAAATAAACAAAAAACAGCAGAAATTTGATAATGTATAAGTACAACACAACTGCAGAACTATTTACATATTGTTTTCATTTTATTTTTTGATAACTTGGATGACCTAATACCATTATAAATTTTGAAATATCTAGAAATAAATTTTAACAAATCTAAATTTTCTCATAAAAATGCAAATAAAAGTCTTAATTCTTTATTTTTTTAGATGCTCATCAAGCATTCAAACTCCATGACAAGAAAGATGAAGGGTCTGTACCAACGAAAGAACTTGCCAATGTCTTCAAAAGTCTTGCTTTGCATGTACCTGTTGACAAGCTCCAACATTGGGTAGATGAGATGGATGAGGATGGTAAGTTTTACAGTTTATTTCTACTGCTTTTATCACTAAATAATTATAAGACTTTTCGATATCATAAAATTGTTTTAAATTATTATTTTGTAAAACAGAAAAATAATTATAAACATTTTACAGTTGAAAGTTCTTTAAAATTGAATTTTCCCTTATCAGATAAAATTATTAATAAATCAGTCAGTCAGTCACTTGAAAAATGACAAATTTCCAAAGGTAATTGTTAAATTATAAGCCAGCCTTAATTTCTGAACATTTTTAAAAGAATTATAATTTCTTTATTCAGATATATTTTGTTTTTAAATATCATATCTCTTCAGAACGTTGGCTCTTCTTTTAATTAACGATGAATTGTCAATGACTTTTTAGGAGAAATAGTAGGGTGGTTTCCCCTTGCTTTCTTTAAAGTTTGAAAGTTGCTCTTGTCCTAGACTATTTGCAAACTCTGGCTAGACAGCGCAGTTCACCTTCTATTTAACTAATAGTTTCAGGGAATAGAGATGGGTCCATGCTTTTCCTAAGAACATTTTTGCAAAAATCAATACAATATACTAAAATGGAATTTAAACTCAGTTTACCAATTCCACTTCCCACTACACTACTCATACACTATATGCAGGCAGACTTGACTAAATAAAGAATTATTTATTTTATAGAAATTAATAAAATAAAATAGTTGAGTAAAACAAAAGATATTGTTTGCTTTTTTTAGATAAGGAAGACTATTATTTCTCTTACAAAATAAACTTCCTCAAATTTATGTTCAGAAACTTTTCTATATAATAACAGTTGTGACCCTTGGCCAAATTCAATATTGCTTCTAAAATTTATTGAAAAGAAAATAGCACTAATATCAGTGTCTTACTTCCTTTCTTTCTTTTCTTAAAGCACTGATTGTCATTAAAAAGAACATTGCTATAAAATTATTGATATTGTCAGTTTAAGATATAACTATATTTTTAATTTCAAATTCTAATGTTGATTTTCAAACTTGTGTCTTAGTAAACTTTGTCAGTTCAAGAAGATAATTTCTTAAGAATTAAGATTATATAGTGAAATAATTCAAACTGACAAGGAGAGATTACAAGTATATAATTCTAAGGCCACTTAGACATTGTGAGACTTATATTTTACTATAATTTTTGTTTGTTAGGGGTTTAGGCCTCCTAAAAAAAAAAACAAATAAATTTATTTAACATTATTTAAATTTTAATTTTGACTAAAACTTTCCAAATTTGTACATTTTTCAGCTATTGGTGTAATTGTGTGGGAAAAGTTCAAGATTCTCTTTGAACGCAAAATCCAGGAAGATGAAGATGAACGGGAACTGAGATCTGCTTTCCGAGTTCTTGACAAGAACAATCAGGGTGTAATCGATGTAGAAGACTTGCGCTGGATCCTCAGATCACTAGGAGATGACTTGGGTGATGAGGAAATTGAAGACATGATCAATGAAACAGACACTGATGGCAGTGGCACAGTAGACTATGAAGGTAAAGTATGAAAGAGCAAGTTGCCTTTTGTTTAACTTGTTGTATTGTTTATGAATTTTAATGATTAATTTAAAGATTCTTTTGTATTTTGTTACTTTTTATTTAAAGTCCTCTCTTCAAATAGAATGGATTTAAAAACAAAAAAACTTCTTACTTTTTTGTATTTTTTTACATATTGTATCTAATTGCTTTTCATTTTTAAATTCTTTTGTATTTAGCTGCAGGTCAGAAGAAAACATACAATACTTTCTTTATATTCAATTTTTTTTCTAACTTTTAAGATTTCTATACTTAGAATCATACACTTAATGCTTTTTATTAGTCTTGAGCAAAGACTGGTTTTGAAATTTTATGTATGTCTAAATTATTGCGTGCAGTCTTAAAAGAAGCTGAGAAATTAGTCAGGAGCTGCTTGAATTTTAATAGATTTTCCTGGGTCATTGGGCCTCTGCCAAAGCAAATATTTAGCCTTAGACAGAGTAAGCTTGTTTCTTTGTATCTTTTGCTTTTGATTAATCTTACATTATAAATATTCCCATTTTGATAAATTCTCTAATGTATAGGATTCTCTTCCTTAATAGGCAAAGTGTTGACACATAATAAAATTGTATTAAGTTATTTAATTATGAGTGGAGCTTTTAGTTTCTTAGGAATTTTAAACATAACTGTAGTTTGAAAAGTATTATACCAAATGTAGCTCTGTGTGTGTGTGTGTGTGTGTGTGTGTGTGTGTGTGTGTGTGTGTGTGTGTGTGTGTGTGTGTGTATACAGTTAAAATGTTTGAAGCCACCCCCAAAATTAGCATGGGATGAACTTGACAGAAGAGTGAAAAAAAAAAAAAATTAAAGCTCTTAGTATCATTGAAAAATGAATGGAACCAATTATCAAAGTTATACTTTGAGAAACTTTAGCAACAAATGGCAAAAATTTGTGCTGACATAATCAAGGCTAAAGGAACATATTTTGACAAGAACAGAATTTAATCATAAAATGCATTTTTTATTTTGTGAATAAAATTTATAATAAAAATCATGTCTCAGTTTTTTTAATCATGTATAATAATTTTCTCTTATTTAAAGTACAAAATAACTACATTTAGGTCAATTTTAAAAATAACCAGGAGTTTCCTCAAACTTTTTACCTGTAGTATAGATATAAAATATAAATTGTTAATGACTAACAAAACACATTAAATTACTAGAATTTAACATGTTTGAAGGCAGGAAAATTTTTGTACAGAAAGTGCTCAAAAAAAAAAAACTAGAGAAACAATAATCAATAAACGAAGAAAAATTTAAAGGACTTATCTTGTGACTGACATTCAGTTTCATGTAACACTGCTTGTCAGGTTCAGATAAATGAATGAATTCAATAGACTTATCACATGGCCATTACTATACACACCAGCCAGTTCAAATGAAATGAACTTAGTGTGTATCACTATGGGTATCTTGCTACCTGTAAGTTACTATGGTTGATCATGAGCACAACACACCTTTTCGTTCGACTGGGAGCTGCCATGTCAGAAGTAGAAATGAGGATGTTACTATTTGGTGCATGTTACATCATACTGACTTCCATTTATTACATGGGTTTTAATACATATATATATATATATATATATATATATATATATTGCTGAATAATCTGCACATTATGTCTATTTTTATTTTAATCCTTTCAAAGTCACAGATTAATTTTTTAATATTGTAATTAGACTCAATAATGAAGGCACCATAGTTTTTCTCATTCTTTTTATTTTCCCAAGTACTTTCAATCTCATCCATGATCATCTTTTCCTAAGACAAAAAAGTAATGTATTTGATAGTTGTGAAATTTCTTTGTGTATGCACATGAAACACACTTTGTTAATTCAAAAGTTACCATTATCTAAGGAAGGTAACTTAATTTGGTTGGACATGTAACCTGATGCCTATTGAAGTTGGGTGTCGTGGGTTTCTGGGACATTCAGTTATTTCTTTCCTTTCAAAAATAGGCATCACTGGCTGTGGTTTGAAAAGTGCTTCACACCGCATTCAAGCAATGGTTCAGCATGTGTCAAGTTGGATTTGATTGAGATCAAAACAACAAGCAAATAAAATGTGCACAACATCACAATATAACATGCGCAAGTGAGATATTTGCATGGTCGTCTATAACATTTTTTTTTCCACGAGCACGTTAATAGCAGCTAATACATTCAGGAAATTTCATTGCCAACATAAGCTGCAAAGGGGAACGATCATCTTGTTTACTTCATTACGAGAGTGTACAAAGAGGAACTATCAACAAGTTTATCTTCATACCCTGCTTGGTGGTAAAAACTGCTGGTGGTGCCAGGGGTGGCGGTTCTGCCATAGCCACCAAAACCATGATCTCAATCCTGGTCGGCGGCTGATGAAGACAGGTTATTGCACCTATAAAAATTTTAATTCACAATTTACAGAAATATTAATTATATTACTCTACTATGAAAATAAAAACAAAATCTTCAAATTCTTAAATTCCTCTATATAAAATACAACCCACACTAAATAAGATTAATTATGAGTATAGTAACAATGCTTTAAATTGCAAGATTTTGAAAACATCAAGGTTTTAAAATATCTAAATTATAATTTTAAAAAAAATGACAGTTTTAACAAAATGTTTTAAAAGATGTAAATTGTAACTTTTCGAAAATATTTTTACAAATATAAATTAAAAAGCAATAAGAAAACTATTATGCCTTTCTTAATGTGTTTAATTACAACATTAAGAAATTAATTTCTGAATATGAGAGGATTAAAATAAAAATAAATGATATGTATAGACTATTCAATCAAACATACTTGAAAATATATATATATATATATATATATATATTTTGGTAGAAGAATGACAAAGGATTTTGAATGACGCATTTCATCCCTTAGAACTCCATCAGACTAGGTTTGTTTATATTGATGTGACTACAGATGTGCAGAAATGAGAGAAGCTGGAAAGTTTCAATTTTTAAATGTTTAAAGTTTTAATGTCTTTTAGGTACATATTATATATATTCTAGGCTATATATATATATATATATATATATATATATATATATATTATCTCTTACCAGTAGCATGACTTGGAGTTTTATGCACAACACAATCTTCAGATGCTGAGTATAGACTGACCATTATGTAATTCAAATTTAAATTTACTGATGAGGGATAATATGTAGATTTATTAATATAAACTTAGTAGTTCTGTTTTATTATATCAAGCATTGTTTTATTAAAACTACTACTATATGTGCAATATATATGTGTTTGTGTATGTGCATTTTTTCAAATATATATAGGACTGACACATAGAATTTTGCTAGTTGAACTTATATTCAGCACCTCAGAGGTTTGTGGATAAACCTTTTTGAAATTGTCCACTCAACAATATGTTTCAGTTATGTATAAATGAATTTATTTTTAATTTGATATTTTTATTATTTCCAAAATTATTATTAGTGGATACTCATATTTGATATAGACACCCCCCATTTTTATTTTAAACAGTGTGTATTATGGCCCTATCTGCATGTGCAACTTATTGAGATTTCTTTAGTGCGCAGACTGATTAAAACAAAAATAAAGAGGTGGCATTTATTTAAAATATAAGCATCTACTCTGTGTGTGTGTTTGTTTATTTTAAAAAGTTCTTGCCTTGACACACTTCCTAAAATCTACCCAAGTTACATGTCAGAATTATTTTAAGAAGCCTTTCTTGATTGCTAAGAACTTTCACAATCCATTCACATGTAAAATAAATTACAAACTAAACTACTTTGATACATTAATTGAGCCACTTACTTAAATTAGATGAGCTTTAAGCAACTGTCAGTTATCAGATTAAATATTAATTAAGCAGCTATCAACTATAATTAGATATCAATGAACTTACTGATTAAAAATATCAACTTTTGAACCAAGTTGTAATCAATGAGAAAAGTATGAAAACAATTCAAACATTATCAGTTTGAATGACATGTTGTGACTATGAATTAACATATACTGTCTTTACAATTTTCAAGGCAGAAATTTATTTAATGCCACTAAAGATTAAATATTAAAAAATGCACTAATATTTAGCATTTTGATAAATTCTGGATGTCAGTATTTGCCTAATCTAGAAAATAAAGGTTTCTACAGGCTTTAAAAACACTAAAACTGCCAAGCTGAAATCATTTCAAATACCTGAGTGTAGCTATTTCTGATTTGATAAGTTGGATATGTAGTAAGATATCCTTGAAGATTATATATAAATATAAATAACTGCCAATGCTAAAACTAAAAATAAAATATAAGCCAAAACTGAAATAAAATATAAGCTTGCTTAAAACATGAATTGACTAATTTTAATAACCACTGCTGGTCAAGTCTGGGAAACTGGTTTATGTGGCCATAATTAGTCATTCTCATTCTATCTTATTTTGGCAATAGAGAAGAAATAACTGATTTCTATTAGATTACTTTTCAATTTCTTTGTTATATTTGTCTATACTTCTGAGGTATGATAGCATTTACATTATTTACACTGTTCAGAAAGTTGTCCTCATCTTTATTGCCATGTTTACAACGTTTCTGCCATTGTACATAATGGCCTTCTTCAAGTGAATGGAATTTCGAACCAAACCCTTTATTTTGATTACTGGGGTATATTGTTCTCATTCCATGAGCCATGCCACTTCCAGCAAAATCCTCAAAATTCATACATTGAAATTCTCCCAAGCAGAAAGTGTGAGAAAAGAAACTGATGGAGTAGAATTGGTGGCTACAGTTAACTATTTAAACAGTAAAAGGGTGGAACCTTGATGCCAATGCTTAAATTCATGTGGTTGGGGCATCAGAGAAAAAAAGCTTGTTAGAGCTGTTGCCATGAAAATATTTATAGAAAAGACAGAGGGGAAACTACATCATATTGGTGAGAAAGTGACTGAAAGTTGTCTGCCAAGTCAGGATCTATTATATTGCAGATCCTTCTTTGGATTTTGTCGAGAACCTCTAAATGAATAGCAGGAGCCCTCGACCAGATATGGCAACAGTATTCAATGCATGGGAGAATTGTAGATTTATAGATGTACAAGATGGATTGTGAAGAGAAAAACTTTCTGGCTAAACACAGTGATCTAACCTTTCTAGCAGCAAATCTAGTTATAGATTCAATGTACTTGTTCCACTTCAGGTTGGTTGAAAAAGCAAGGCCAAGGAGGCACAGTGTGTTGATCTCCTAGAGACAGCTATGCTGATGGCATGCAGGAAAGTTTCTCTATGGTGGTTAAATCAGAGCAGTTTTGTTTTTGAGGCATTAAAATGTACAAGCCACTTCCTGTCCCACTTAACAACTGATTGAAGATCTGTTTAAAAAAAGCATCCAAGTTTACTTTGTCGGCCTTGGCAGATTTTCTATTGAGACATGGGTAAATGGTGGTGTCATCTGCATTGATGCCTACTTGAGAACTGATGACATCAGGAAGATCATTAATGAAGATCAGCAACAACTTAAGGCCTTGGATAGAGCTTTGAAGAAACATCCATGTTTGTGTGAAAGGATTTGGAAGTTTACCTGTTTAAAACAACCTTAATTTCACAATTTGATAGAAATGATTGGATTAAATCAAACAGTCATCCAGTAATAGAACTTGCACAGAAGGTCAGCATGCCAAATCCTGTCAAATATTTTCAAGATATCTAGAACCACAGCTCAAGCTTTGCTATTATTATCAAGAGCCTGTTATGGCACAGGGATGGCACAACAATGGTATTCCCACCCCTACTCCTCTATTTGGCAAGCAGTTTTCTTGTATTTAAACAATAACTACTAAAATTTATGTTAAATTTAATGAAGTTTTTTGTAGGGTAATCATCCCTCCCTGCTCTCTAGCTATTGCTTAAATTCTGTTTACAAATGTGAAACAAAAAAATGCAAAATGCTCTTCTCAATATCCGTTCTCTTTTATTTATTTATTTATTTATTTATTTACTTGTTTGCAAGTGCATGCACACACATGAAGGCAATCTTATATGCATTCACATATAGGTATATGAACAATATAATTAATGTGCATAGGGTGTCACTAACTGGTATCTTCAACAGAAAATGAAAGCAGATATTGCCAGAGGTAATGTATTATATTTGTTCTAAATTATATACTATCTTTTTCTGCTTTATTCCATTTGTTTATTTCTCTTAGTCACAAGGGATTATTTTTTAACAACTGGTGATTTTTTTTCATCTATTCATTTGCCACTAATACAAAACCAGTATTAATAAAAACAAACCTATGTGATATTTTTTTAATATTGCATAATTTATATTGATTTTGTTGCTGCATATTTCAATAGATTCTGTTCTTTCACATGTTTTCTAAAAAGAGTTTAAAATGAATTCCGATCCTTTTCTAATCACATGCAAACTAATTCATTTTATTGGCTGAATATAATTTGTGTAGCAAACAAACTTGTTCTAGAAAAGACTAAGCCAATAAGCATTTTAATTTGGACAAAACTTTATTCAAACCCACATTAAGTCTGTCTTTAATTCTAATAGTTATTCAAAACTGTTATGACTATTTTATTAATAACACTTTTTCTAGTGCACCTCAGATGAATACTTTTATATCTTTCCAAACATATGATTCCTTCCTTAGATGCTATGTATGATGCACACTTGGACAATCATATCTCTTTTCAGTTCATGGTTTACTTGACACAAAGATTCCTGCAGTAGGCTGCTGTTGCTTTCAATGATGATCAAAGCTAGTTGATTCAGTCTTTCCTGCTATTTGATCCTTAGCTCTGAAAGATATGATACTGTATCTAAATCTTTTACATTTACAAGAGTGATTACTGACAATTGTAAATTCTTTATATATTCTAAGTGAACAAAGGATCTATACTTATTTATAAATGGAACTTTGTGTATGTGTGTGTGCCTATGTGTGTGTGTGTGTGTGTGTGTGTGTGTGTGTGTATCCGTTACCTATAGACTCTGAAATGACTGAACCGATTTTCTTCAAAATTTGCACAGTTGTAATATAAGTGTCTGCGAGTGTTCTTAGCTAGGTTTTGTGTCGAGGTACCCCCGATAAGTATAAAAAATTGATAATTGAAAAAATCGGGTTATAGAAGGAGTGGTTCGATTTTAATTAAATTTGATACACTCATAGACAAAGACATAAGAAATGATATTCAGAAGTTTCAAAGTTGCAGTTCTTACAATAGTGCAGAAAATTTGATATCGATACCAGGAAATTAAAATTTGACTTAGATCCATTCATTTTTCTTTCAGTCTATGGTTTCGCTTTAACTGGAAACAACTATTGCTTTTTAGTCTTTTGTGCCAACATCCAAAGAGTCTGAGCTCCAGGACCATGGATTAGTTTTAAAGCTTTCATTACACCCGAGCAACATCGGGCTATACTGCTAGTATATCAAAAGTTTACAATCGTCAGTAGATATGAAAAGACTTAGTACAGTTATTGCTAAAAAAAAAGTGACCATGAATTTTATAGATTAAAGAAAATAGATATTGCACCTAATCTTCTATGTTTGATTATGGATAATGCAGCTTTGTATTGAGAGTAAGGGAGATTATATTAGCTGAATTACATATGGTTGTCCACTAATCTCCACTTAATACATTAAAAGTGAAACAATATGCTTGGGATAGGTATGACAACAACAGAGGTAAGAACTAAAGTTATTATTATTTTAAATAATGAAGATTTATATTTACATACTTTTATTATCATTTTCTCAATCTGAAAAATGTTTAATTTCTTTTTTATCCTTATAAATCATAATAGATAAGTTTGAAATCTAGTAAGTCATTATGTAATATATTATAGTCATTATGTAATATATTATAGAAATAATTAGGTACAACTAAATATTGGATCTGTATTATTTTTTAATACTATTCAGTATGTGAAAACATGTGCAATAATACAGGGTGCAATTGTTGTCTAAATTAGGCAAAAATTAAAATAACACTAACATCTCATTTTAACTGATATATTTACCAAAATTAAGCAAAAATATCTTGAAATACTAAAACGTAAATTTATTCAATAAAATTGTCATTGTCTTCAACCACAACCTCTAGACATCTTCAGAATCTCCTGCAACTCTTCTGGATGGTCTCCTTGTTTAAGTTGGTGAATGCTGCCATAGTACTTGCCTTAAATTCATCTTTAGTGTTACAAATTTTGTTGGTGTCTCGCTCAACTGCCCCCACACATAATGGGGAGTTAGGTGGCCAGATGTAAGAGATGAGATGGTTGTAGAAATTGTCTGACAGCCATGACTGGCTTCTCCTGCTTGTGTGGCATGGTGCAAAGTCCTATTCTAGCATCTATCTTTCTGACCCAGAGCAGCACCATCTCCTCAAGACACTTGATGTAAGCCTCTGTGTTGAGTCTGGGGTTCTATAGGAAGATGAATGGTAGCGTAATGTCACCATCACTAGTGATCACTCCAAACATCATGATGTTGACTGGATATATCATCCAAAAAATATCAAATGACAAGAATTTACCCTTCACACCCTATATGTGTTCAAAAATTATCTTTATACTATTCCACTTCTGTTTCTATGTATAACAATATTTTAGTCAATCATTTATTTTTTGTCCTGTTTTGATTGCTATTGCTTTGATCCTTGTTATCTGACCAAAAATTAAAAATACATTATATTTTAAATTCTAAAAATGCTTTGTCAGAATTAAAATCTTCTTAAGATCTTTCAAAGATCTGAGAGACTTTGCCTTCCACCCTTATGGGTTTGGTATTTATATAACCTCCTGTCATCTGGTTTTCTAGTATGTGTATATCCTAAATTCGGCTGGGTTGACTTCCTGTTCATATTGGCAAAACTGCTGACATCCTTTGAGGCCCGGTTCTACACTTGGTGGCTATGAGGTTACCTTCTAGGTCAACTCTTTGAGCTTACTTTAATATTTCTTAGGATGAACCCATGACATACTGGGGTCATCACAGATCAACTTCTTAGATCAAAGATTCTTGAGGGATATTAAATTCAATACAAACTCCCCATTATTTCCTGATGTGAATCTCATATTACACAAGCACTATACAGATTCTGATTTGTAGAAGTCTACATGAAATTTGAACTCCTTGAGTTCTTCACAGTTGCATTCAAATAAAACCAATTAAAACTCTTTCAACCTTTTGAATATGGAGTATTATAATCATGACAGCTTTTGATTTTTATTATAGTTTTTTGTTCTTGTTTAATAAAGTGTTTTCATTATTCAACAGTCCTTAAGTTTCAGAGTCAACACACACACACATACATGTACTCATGTGAATTAAAATACTGATAGCTTATATCAAAAGAGCAGACAACTCAAACTGGAACAGTTCTGGCCAAACCAACACTTTGTGCTCTGTTAGGAAGTTTTCAAATTATAAGTCCAAGGTAGTCAAAATTCACTGAAGGTTGTTCTGAGTGAGTTATCATCTAGTACCCTTCTATCACAGAAAGAGAAAGCCGGAAACCACATCCTAAACAGGGAACACGGGATGAGCCTCTTCACTTGTTCAATAGATGAGAGTGGAATGTGAACCAGGCGATAGTTTAGTCTATCTACTCCAATTTACAACTTTTGCTTGATGCTGTAGGTAGCGGACGATTCCTTTGTTTACACTGTATGGATGAGGAAGCGGTAGTGTCTGGTAAATGTTGGTTTATGGTATACAGATGTCTTGAACTCATGTTCTGTTTGAGATATTAGTACATCCAGGAGTGCTGATTTGTTGTTTTCTTTCTCCATTGAAAAGTGTATTGATGATCTTATTGAGTTCACATGATCCAGTGTAGCTAGACCTTTTCCTGGTAGAGCAAGAGTATAAAGGTGTCATCTAAATTTCTTAGCCATAGAGCTGGCTTTGGTGATGTTGATTCTAATATTGTTTCCTCAAAGTATTCCGTGTATATGTTAGCCATTGTTCATAATAATAGTGAGCTCATTGCCAAGCCTTCTTTCTTTTGATATGTCTGCTCCCATTTCGAAGTATGTTGTTAGTGTACAGAAAGTCAGCATCTCCATCAGGTTATCTATTGGTATATGAGTGAAGCTGATCTATCCTTAACTACTGATAATGCCTCTGTTATTGGTACATTGGTGAACAAACTCACGATCTAGTTGGATTGGATAGGAGCATCTTTGATTATTTCCATGAAGTGGCCAGAGTTTGGGACATATTTGACTATCCTATTAATGAGTCAACTATATTCATAAGTATTGCTCAGAAGGTGACACACAGAGCCTTGACAGCTAATAATTAACCTGAGAGGAATACTTTCTTGGTGAATTTTAAGGACCACCATATATGTGAAGTAGTTTGTTATAACATTGTAACAACTGTCTATATCTGTTAGGTGGGAAGGGGTTCATGTTCTTGATCAGGATCTGCAACAATTTTCTTTCTGTCTTCAATGTTGGGTCTTTCTTTATATAGCTACCATTTCCAATGAGGTCTTCCAGTTTTTCTGTATATTCTGTATTTTCTGTATATTGGAAACTTGTTCAGTATGGAATCCTCATAGGTGTTGACTAATGTTGACTACTGCTTTTACTGAGGGTGTGTGTGTGTGTGTGGGGGGGGCTCATAGATCTTGTGTGTCACCTTTCAACCTATTCAATTTCTGTACTTGGTGAGCCTTGACTGCATCAAATTCCTGTCTGTTGGATTTATCCAGATCATGCTGGATCCTTTAATTCTGTTGAAGAAGGTAACTAGCTGCTGGAAGATATCAGATTGCAACTGATACTTTATCCAATGGTTGTGCTTGATTCTTTTTTGAACAAAGGTGTGTTCCACTTTTTCTGTGACCAGATGGGCTCTGCTGAAATTGACTGAAAGTTAAGCTTGAAGGGATGAGTCTTAAGTCTCTGCATCAGTGGACAAATGTCAGTACAAATGGGACTTTTCTAATCATCACCATACTTTTTTTTATATTGGGTCCCCACTGATCTTTCAATATTTGCCTATATTTCTGAGATGAGGTATTGAAACTATTTACATCATTCAGACTGTTGTCCTGATCTTTATTGCCATTTCACAATGTTTTGGCCATTCAGGTGATATATGTTGGAATTTTGAACTGAACCCTTTTTTTGGTTCATGGGGGTAGATTGTTATAGTTCCATGTGCCATGCTTTTTTTTTTTTTTTTTTGATATTTCAGTATCAGTTCTTTCCCTTTAGTAACTCAACTCTCCAAGTTCTTGCTCCCTCTCCTGTGGCCGATATTGAACTCACAACTCTTTGGGTCAAGTCACTTTTTGGATTATTCAAAAAATTACACTTTTATCCACTTGGTTACATCAGTGAGTGAATTTAGAAAACTTATAAACCTAATATCTTATTTTTTACCAGAGCTCACATTACAATTTCTGTTATTGTTGTTTTTCTCTAGCTTTCTGAATTACTTGTTCCTATATTGTATTCATATTTATGCTTAGTTTGATTATGAGATTTTTGTGGCCTAGCATATGCACTGATTCAACTCTTTGGGTCAAGTCAAGAATATAATGTAAATAGTTTTAGTGCCTTATTTCAGAAATGTAGATATTGAATGTTCAGATTTCTTTTGACTTTCAAGATAAATGCTATCAGATTACCAACCAAATAATTGGCAAAACATGAACTATGTTAAGCTTATTGGATAATGTATTCAGCATTCCAGTTGTGTTTCATCAGTTGTTGCAAACAGCTGCTGGAGTTTAAAACGCATTCACTGAATTAAAATACATTTTTATTTGACAATAATTTTACCATAATCTTTGTGTTTGCTAAACTTGAGTTTTAGTAGAAAGTGTTAATGGCAGCTGGTTGGAATTATGAAATACATATATGAAATATATATGAAATACAGTGAATAATGTATGTTCTGTTTCTAGTTATTTACTGTGGTAAATGTTTACATTTTATAGTTTCTATAAATGTTTACATTTTATAGTCTCTATAAAAGTTAATCTTTGGTTCTGAAGATAATTTTTCAAGTTTATAATCTTTTCTTAAAAATTTGCAATAATTTCTGTCAAATCTTTAGGCAGTTTTACATTATGCTCAAATGCATATATTATTTTAGTTTTTATTACTTTTTTTTAATCATTTCACCCCAAACAAGGCAATAAAGCCACTAAGTCACAAGGAGTTTCTGTCTGAGTGAGAAAAAATATGAGAAAAATAAAAGGATTTTTTTATTCGCATTGAAATGCATTTTTAAATATTAATAATAAAATTTTTAAATGTAAGAAATAGATTTTAAACCTCAAATTCATATTTAAAACTAAAAAGGTATTTTTACAAAATATTTTATGTTTGATTTGCACAAAAAATGTTAATAGGTAACCATTAAAACTTTAATAGGTGAGCATTAAAAAAAATGTTGTTTAAGTTTAGAAAACACTTGAAATACCTTCTCAATGATACTTTTTAACACAGAAACAGATTTACACTGATAATTCATAATTTTAAGCTCTCATATGTAGATGCTCAGTAGGATTTGAAATGACAAATTCAATAATTTCAGTAATATTTTGTTATCTATAAGTTAGAATTTTGACAAACTTTAATCAAACAGTTTGATCATTTGAGACACTTGTCCATATTGAATATGAAAAAAAAGAATCAGTTAATATGAAAATTAACTTGAAATATCATTTCTGAAAATAATAACAAAAATGAACCATCTCATATTTTAAGCATTCCTGAAACTGTCCTCAGTGTTCTATATGCACAAATTAAACCACATTAACAACTTTGGTATCATTCATACTTATTTATTCAAAGGACTCATACATCATACTTGCCTGCTAATGTGTGTATAACCTTATCTCAATACTTATTTGTCTTGTATCTAAACTTTCTGCTATTTTTTGCACTTCAGTGTCCTTCCTTCTAGTTGCTTTTACCTAATTTATACATCCATATTGACATTTTTATAATTGCAGATATTTATGATATAATATACATGATATATTAGAATTGTATACATCAGCATTTTCATCATGAGGCATTTCTTCTGCTATTCACTTTCATTCTCTCAATTTCTTTACTTCCTCTCTATTGTTTTATGTAAATTGGTGCCCATCACAACTAAATATAAGTTTTTAATGTCATGCTTTTAAATTATATTTTACTGTTTCCATCAAATTTTTATTTGCAAAAAATATTTTTTATTTCTCTTGCATTCTTTGGAATGAATGATTTTCTTTCATCTCCAATGGAAATCTAAATTTTAATCTGAAAATATTTTTATATGAAGTAAATTCAACTTTATAGATTAGGCATAAAACTGTACGCTCGCTTTATTAATTGATACTGGATAATATATTTTATTAGCTGTAACACACAAACAACAGTCACACAGCAGAATTTAGTTAATTACAAATTCACTTTCTGATTAGGAACTATGGTTGTGTGTGTGTGTGTGTTTGTATGTGTGAGTGAGTGAGAGAGAAAAATAAGGCGAGACCAATTTGATGACCTACTTTCTATTTGAAATACTTGAACAATTTCACCAGATATAATCATAGATCTGTATTTTTTTGTCTTTTTTGCAATAATGTTGTAAGGTCTAAAAGTCACCTAATATAGTGGGTTACAGAGTAAGTGGAACAATTTATGGGGACAATAACGCTTAACCCTAGACTTCAACAGGTTAGTTAATTATCTATTAACAATTCATTGTGACATATATACAAAGTTATATTGATAATTCTATCAATGAATAAACTTAATTATTTCGTCTGATCAGGAGATTGGAGGTTTTGAGGAACATGGAATTACCTCTTAATTGCTGTTGTTCTCAGGTCCACCCTGACCCAGGATGCTAGCAATGGCCAAATAGGAATCCCAAAACCAAAACAAAACACTATAAATGTATAAAAATACAATTTTATAGCAAAATACCAACAATGCATTACCAAAAATATATATTTATAGTAAAATTACCAACAATACAATTTTAAAGCAAAATGACCAACAATACATTTAACCTGTAGTTGAAGACACACAATTGCAGTATTTGCATTATTCGGACTATTGTCATCTTTGTTGCCATTTGTATGACGTTTCAGCCATTGTTCGCTCCGGCCTTCTTCAGGTGCTAGGAATTTTTAACCGAACCCTTTATTACAATCACTGGGGTATATGAACTCCATTCCTTGCCTAGAGCCTCTTCTGGAAGTCATGAGTTATCTCCCTCTAACCCTGTAAGTTACTTGTTCACCACTGTTGTAGTCTGGTATTGAACACACAAGTCTTTGGGTCAAGTCACAGGAACTAACCAACGTCTATATCCACTAAACCATGTGTCCTTAAAGTCAGAGCATACCACAACCAAAACGTCATACAAATGGCAACAAAGATGAGGACAATAGTCTGAATAATGTAAATACTACCTCATCTAAGAAATATAGACAAATACATATGATTGCATTAAAAAAAATATTTTGTTGAAGCCATATAATTTTGTTCAAAATATCTAGATTTCAGCATTAAATGACCCATAGAGATGCTGATATGCTGTTAAACAAAATTAATGAACCAGCCAACTTATTTATTCAAAGAAACAAATTTATTTATGTAGTCAGGTTACTTTCTTACTTGGTGGAAAAAATTTATTAATTTCTCTCATTTTATGAATTAATGCAAACTTTTATAGGCTTGTTGTGGTGGTTGGTGGAGCTGGTGTTAATGATCAGTGTCCAAATCCAGGTAAAAAGCCAAACTTTTGAATACTGATTTTCCAGGTAGGCAGGTCTACCCCATTTGAAAAATCAATGTTACACAGATCTTCCTACTGTACATTTTTTCTTTATTTATGATAACCTTCTTTCAGTTCATTAAATATAAGGTGCATCAGAAATACCCCCCCCCACATAATGGTAAGAAGTTAACTTGATGAAGACACTATTGTCACTAATGTCCTACCATTGTGTGAGAGGTATTTCTGCTGCACTTTGTATAAATAGAACAAACTTTTATACAAATATATTTCTTCTTACTGACTGAAAAATATTGTAAAAAAAAGTAAATGTTGCATTATTTAATATTTTATTCTTTTTAATTATGTAAAATTGAAAAATTTAAGATACAAATCTATGTTCCTTTTTAAAGACAATATGATTAATAATGAACATGTCTTACTCTAATTCAGCATTCAATTTTTTTCAGAAACTATTGCCATAATTTTTTGCTCTTTGAAATATCTAAATACATTGTGACTTAAAATATATCTGTATAATTTCAGCATAAACTAATTTTCTCTTTATTTCAATTATTTTCTTCAAAGTTTCTACTATCCAAAACAGCTCATGATTAATTTGAAGTTGGGATTTCTATTCGAGATTTTTACCTATTATTATATGTTAATGTTATGTATATAACTTGACTTACAATTATTGAATGATTTATTTTTATGCCGAAGAAATTTAGAAATAAACTTTCTCAAAAGCAATTTCTGCTAATTTATAAACATTTTAAATAAATTATAAACATTTTACGAACATGTTTTTGATGGGATTTGTAATATATTTTCAGCCCTCCAAAACTTGAAACCTTTTTACATTGTGTCAAAAATGACTCCCACTTTTAGAACTTAACTTGATATATTTGATATTTGTAGATTTATGTTCTAATAACTAGTTTTAAAAAATTAATTTTAGATAAAATTTCAGTGTAATGTTTAAAATTCTTTGAAGAAATAAAACTTTAATTCAATTTTATAAAACCTTTTTGCTCTTAATTGACCAAATTAAATGAAAATTATTTTTGGATTGTTTGGATTTTCATAATGATTTTTAAAAACATAAAAGGTAATTCCCATGTATTAAAGCCTTTTTGGCAGCAAAACATTTGAATACGTTATAAAGTTGTGTCATTTTGCTCCTGATGTATTCTTCTATTTTGTAAATAATGTGACTTGAAAACTGAACAAAATCTAGAAAATAGTAAGGACTAATCCAAGATTATTTTTTATTGTAACTTATTTGATAAAGATATTGCTTTTGTAACTTCTTTGTAAATGTTAACATTAAAATGATGTGCACACAAATTGGACATTATCAGCACATGCTGAGGATACAAATTTGTTTCTTTTTGAAGACAATATGAATGGAAAAGACAATGAACATTTTCTTCAGATCAACTTAAATATTTGTATGTATTATGATTTTACACAGACAAGATACAGATTCTGCAGTTGTTTCGTGGAAACTTGAACAATATTCATAATTAGAACATCGATCATTGTTAATGAACATTTTTTATTATTGTATAATATATCAAAAACACTTTGTCTATATTTTAAATGTTCATTGAGATATTTTGGAGTCTGTCTTTTTTAAATATTGTAATATGAATTTTTTTTTTCTGAGGGAATGTCTTAAAATAATTTTTTACTGAATAAAATAAAACTTTCAGTGTACAAAAACTGTGGTAAATGTTTAATACAGGAAATGTCAAGAGATCTGTTATTGAATGACGTTATTAATTTAATATTAAATGATAACATGTTCTTCATTTAGCTTGTTTTCATGTAAAGATTCTTAAGCTCTTTTCTGTCAAATTTGATATTTTTGAGTAAATTTGAAACTAGAAAAGGCTTGAAATCTTTAATCCCTGTCATTTCATAAGTTATTATGATATTGATGGGTACATGTTCTTTTTCTGTATTCAGTATAATCCAATATAACTGGTTTTGCTTTCTATTGCTTTCTTCATAATCATCTTCATGTCTGTTGTATTTTCAGCACCTCCTGCTTAACCACCAACCTTCAGTTTCTTAATTTATATTGCAACACCATTCCCAACTCAGTTTTATTATTTTTTTTATTTTACTTTTTCTTAGTGTGGCAATTTATAATGTTTTTTTTTCCCCATTAAGCCCAGCAAGTTTTTTTAACCTTTTCTCTGAGTGATAACTATCCTCAACTCCTTCCTTCTCTCCTTTTTTATTGCTCTCATACCTAATCTTAAATCCTTTTTATAATATGAATGTCTAGGCTAGCAAGAATGACCTATCTTTTTCTTCTCCTTTTATAGTATCTGGCACTTTGTTACCCCATGGTGAGTGCTACATATATATGTGAATACATACATACATACATACATACATACATACATACATACATACATATGTGTGTGTGTGTGTGTGTGTGAAATGGATGTCACCATGTACACAAGACATGGACACATATCTCAGACATACACCAAAATGCATGGCTGAAAACATATCTAAAATTAACATGCAATGCATTGAAGGATTATGTGTTATTAAGCAGCTAGCATTTATCATAGTGGATGATGAAGGATTAATTGTTAGCAAATGATGAAATTACCTGTTAACTAGTGAAATTAGTTCTTGTTAGCTAATGATAAAGAACAGTCTATTGTTAGCTAACAATAGAGGATTACATGTTAATGCATGTTGAAGGATTGCTTGTTAGATTACCTGTTGTTAGTAAAAGATAAAAGACTGTCATCAGCTAAAAATGAAGATACCTGTTAGCTAATGAAAATGCCTATTACAGTGTGTTTAATCAAGTGAGTGACTTTTAGTTGGATAATATATATTTTATACAAAAACTATGTAGCTGCAGTTTTGTTATGCAATTCATTGAACCATAAGTCTATTAAATATCAACAACAAATGATTATCTATTATCTGCTGTTATAAGTCCTAATCTGTAAGTTTATATCCTGAAGACTTTTAGTTCATAGTGTTATCGATGTGTAGATTGTTTTTGCTGACATCTATCTACCAACTTGAAAAACTGAGATAACAATGTCTTTTTTAATTTTTATACATTTTCACACAAAAGCAAATATAAAAATACCCAAAGTCTATCTTATCATAGATGGTCTGCTTATAAATAAGATGCATCAGTGCAAAAATATTTGAGTTCCATAACCTTTTGTTTTCTATTTTGGTCTGTGTATAATCAAGTTATAAAGAATTGCACAGTTCAATGTGGATCACCCTTCCTACCTAATTATGTACATTTTATTATTATTATTATTTACTTCTTAACAAATCCATATCTTGAGGTATTTTCCTTGCATGTTTAAAACCCTGAATTCATTACCAAAGAACACACATCCTTTTAGTCAATTCACTCTGTGGATTATATTTTTTATTTCTAAATGGACAGTTTCATAAATCCATCACTTTTTTTTTTACACTTAATTTTTTGTTTCAATTTTTAGTAAAATTTAGTTGGTATTTGATACTAAAGCTGGTTTATAAACTTTTTCTTGACTTTAACTAGTCACTCTCTAGTGTGCAGTAAAATATAAAAAATATGCATTCTCTCAGATGTCATAAAAGTTTGAAGTAATCTGAAGAAATTTTGAAATGCATTGTTTTTAGAAATGTTATAATCAGGTAGATGATTATTTTTTTTTTACTTTAGATTGTTTTAAAAATTTTAATTGGTTTAATATAAGAGGAAATATCAGTGAAATAAAACATTTTCTGTGATTTCCTTTTGGTTAATAGAATAGTTCCTTCAAGATATTGGAAATGACACAATATCTAATCACAATTGTTTCTTAAATCTAGAACATAATATTTAATTCCAGATCAATTTCTATTGTATAGACATCTTTCTATTGCTACCAATAGGTCTTTAATTTTGAGGTCTAGTGTGTGTATAGCACTGTTTACTAAAGTTCTGAAATTAAATATTTCCATTATTGCACAATTTTTTTGAACTATTATCTTCATCTTTATTGTTTTTAACATAAATTAATAACTTAAAAATATATGTAGAATATTGTAGAAATCACAAAGTAATATTGAATTTTATTCTAACAGGAGAATATTGTGTTGTCTCCATTATTTCCAATGAAACTATTTTGTAATATATCAAATGTCCTATACTTTGTTAAAATTAATTCTTTTAATTGGTATAGTAAACAACACATTTATTATCAGTTATAAGTCATTAAAATTCATTCATCAAATGAGTAAAAATGAATTCAAGTCTGAAATAGATTATATAAGTACATACACACATTGTGGTCCAGTGGATATCGGCTCGGAACAAGAAATCGGGGAGCCGAGTTCAAATTCCAGTTGTATTCATTGCATTCACTTACGCACAAATACCCTTGGGAAAGGTATTAATCCATCTCTTCCTTCCAGTTATGGGTTAAATAACAGGACAGATTGGGTTCTATAGCATTGGCTGGCAACCAGTCTACCGCAGAAACCAATGGCAACCTACTGCGGGATAATCTTCTGCCCAGTCAGTCATGTCTCTTTCGAGACATGATCGCCCAAGAGTGTTTCACGTATGGCACTTAACTGACTGACACACACACACACACACACACACACACACAGTGTTAAATTGTATTGGTGTTAAGTGACAAAATTAACGTTTTTTTTTTCAGCAGTTTACGAGTCGAAAGACATTTAGGCAAGCAGATTTTTGTCATAAATTGCTCAATATAAGAATAGCATATTAACAGAATTGTTCATTCAAACATGTCTTTTTATATGGATGAACACTGCATGGTGACTCTCACTTTCATTCATGCATTAATGCAATTTCCAAACCAAGTCTTCTTGATATAAAGATTGCATTGTGACATGTTCATGCTATCCCTGTCTCTCTTTCTCTCTCTCTCTCTCTCTCTCTCTCTATATATATATATATATATATATATATATATAGGTTTAATGCAAAGAATCTGTCACTTTAATGTTTGCATGAACAGATAAAAAATAGTTATAAATAAAAAGAAAAAGAAAACCAATCAGTCACGAATACCACCACTTCCATAAAATATCAAATCACACCAACCTCCATTACAATAAGATAAAAACTGGACTCAATGGCAAAAAACAGCCCCATTGAGTGAAGACATCATAAGAGTATTTTCACAAAACTTCAAAGTTGGCATGAACCTGCTCAGTTAAAGTGACAAATTTTTTGCATCAAAACTATCTACACTCAGTCTCCAACTCGATATCAAGCACTTTACTATAAAAAAACCTGCTTGCCCAAAATAGCTTTTATTAGTAAAACTGCTGAAAAAAACAACAATCTTGGTGCTAAACACTATTACAACTCAACACATAAATTATTTAACAGGTATTGGTCAGAGTGAAATTAGGACAGTAAACAGTTGTATTAAAAAGTTATCAATTCACATTTAAAGAAAAAATTAAGGATAAAGATTTAATATGATGAGTTTTTAATGCCCGACAATACTGAAAGGTTGTAATTGACTGATCTTCTATTTTCTTATATATATATATATATAATTGAAAAGTGGTGCAAAAGCTGAGAACAACAAACTAAAAAGATAATAATGTATTCTATTAGGAAAAACAGTGTCTCAATTCTGTGTCTCTATTATTCTAATTTAATTTTTAACTCAGCTTTATCCTTCAAATAACCATTTTGAGATTTTGGTTATCCATGTATAAATCTGTTGTTTAATGCTGCCAAAAGATATTCAGATGTAGGAATTATTTCTTTGTTATTAGTGTGTTAAATTTAAAATATTTTCAAAATGTTTTCTGTATGGCCATTTTGTATTTCTCTGCTGACTACAATTCTGCTTCTATTTCTTTCTTCTATATGTTCTTTTCTTCTTTTATCTTTGTCTCTATATCTACTCTTCTTCTCCTTTACTTTTTTTTTGAAGGATTTATTTTAGTTTTACATGCATCTTTTATAAAAAAACAAACTTAAACAAGAGGTAAAAAATTAAGGCTATTGTTTCTCAATACATGATTAGATGTTTGCCATATATGATATATTTTTTGGTTTTTAAGTTAATTTAAAATATCCTGATAGATTTAGTTTTTACTTTGTTGGATGTTTTATTGATGTTTATGAATATAGTTTTTAAGTTTTTGATGGATATCAAAGAAGGCCCCCATCTTAAAAAAATAATAATGATGTAAAATACTTGGTTGTTGGATTCTAGAAACTTAATGCTACATTTGAGTATTTAAAAAAAGACAAATTTCTTTACTCTAAGTAGTGAGAAATAAAAAAAAGTAAATAAAAATCCAGTGACAAATAGTGGCAATAGTTAAATTCCTTTATTTTCATAGTTTCTGCTGCTTATTTGCTTGTATTTGGTATTTTTAGTAATGATATACTTTGTTAATTTCAAATTTTAATTTCACAATATCTTGTAAAAACAAAAGCAAGTATGGTTGATTGGGAAACATTTATGTCAGTAATCGAAAGACATACTTTTTAAAACAAGTCAATAAAAATATTTAAACAAATTTAAATAATCTGTATTTTTGTCTCTTTATATAGTTTCTCCAGAATCAAAATTTCTGATTTAGTTTGTTTTTAGTTTCCAATATTTGTGAAGGCATTAATTAATGTTTGGCACTGATGTTAATACTTTTAGGTTAATCAGTATCATTTGCATATTTTGTATTTGGAGAGAATTTTCATTGGCTTATCTTTTTTTATTATCATGTTTTGTTTTGCATTTTTTTTTTAACCACAAAAAAAAAAGTTTATTTTGTTATGAGCCAAGTAATTATTCTCTCTTTTATTCTCCTTCTTTAACAAAAACATACTTGAAATTTTGTGCTAGTGAAACCTGGCTATTTCCTTGGAAGCAGATTTGATGAAATCTGGAGAGAGTCTTACCCAGATTTTGCTTTATTTCAATTAAACCCACTCTACTGCCACACCCCCTTCCCTAACTTCACAAAAAGCATGTTTTCTCTCACTAACACTGGTGCAACTATGGGACCTGGCCGGTCGGATATACTTTGGTAGGTACCAAACAGACTTCATCGAAATGAATACCCACTCTCAAGCCAGGCTTCTGCAGCAGGAATTGAAATTGAAGGATTCTTACTACAGTGTAAGATAAGACAATTCAATTCTTGTTATAGAATGCAACGGACAAAAATAATAACATCAGAGTTAGATAAGAGTGAATTAAAAAAAAAAACACAACAGGCGTTTTCCAGTTTGCATTTTTGCTGAACCCCACAGTAATTAAACATGGGTAATCAGTTGGCTTTCACAAATCAAGGAGAGCTTTTGCTCTATCATATCTTTATTTCTCAGGTACATAAAAATGTGACCTGTCTCCTACTTGTTATTATCTTTTGAGATTAATCGGCTCACAGCACTTTCAACTGCTGTACTGCCTTCCCTTTATCTCACTAAATACACCACCAAAAGACTGATTCACAGATGTGGCATCATTTTCCAATCCTTATGCAGAATCTTCATCTGCTCTCCTATTGAAAGTCAACTTGTAAGAGTTCAACTGGTTTAGCTATCCTAACCTTCAAGAATTAGTCGTGGGGAAACTTTTATTTCTTTAGATTATCTGGTATTACTTGATAGATAAATTGAATTTTTGACATAACTAGAGAAAACTGACAGATATTTAACATGGGAGAAAATGAAATGATAATCCATCAGAACAAAAATAAATATGGGTGTTTTAAATCTGGAGAGACATAAATCAGCTCTTATTATTATGAAAACTTTTCCTTTTTGAAAAAAAATAAAGACAACCGGAACAAAAAGAAATGCTCATATGGCTTGTTAAAAGATTACTTTACAAATTTACAGTAACATATGAAGCCATTTATAGGCAGTACAAGTTAATATTTTTTTATGGTGTACACTAAGGGAAGAAAATTATGTAAGCAGCAAAACCTGTGAACCCACACAGTTTATATTCCAACTATATTCTGAATTGACTTTACTGAAAGTGAATACGCGTCTTTAATTTTTCTCATAATTTAAGAACCTCCAGAGGTGTTTATGTTACCTATGTTAACAGAAATGCGCGCGTTAACTATTAATCATGCCACTGAGATTCATGCATTGGATTCAAATTTAGAAATTTTCAAATTTGTGTTTCACTTTGCCATAGAATTGGGTCCTTCCAAAATAGTGAGAAGGAATGCTGCTGAAAAGAAAAAAAGAGAAAAAGAAAATATTTAATTTTTTACCATTAATCTTTATCACTCTGTATGTGACTTCGTTTGTTGTACAAAAAGTTTATTCTGCCACTGAAGGTGGCTCTGATCCCTTAACAATAGTGTATTTGAATTTCATTGTGTTATCATATCCTGCTATGGCAACAGAAAACAACTTTAAATGAAATTAACAATATGGAAATGGCGACTGAGTGGCCTCGAAAAAGAATGCAATGGGAAGAAAAGTAATATTAATAATGCAGAGTGTTAAAGGTTAAATGCAAAAATAAATTTATGTTTGGTGTAAACTGAAATCAGTGATCCAAGTTCAAGTTCTAGCTGAGGTTTTCTGCATTCACATTAATTTCTCTTAAATAAAAGGCTTGACTTTGATCTGAAAATAACATAGCAGACTAGGACTTTTAGCCTTGATTTGGATTCCACACTGAATTTCAAACCAGCCTGAAGAGAGATGGGATTAGTCAGACTATTTTACTCCAAATATGACCTTTTCTGCTGCTGCTGCTGCTGCCACAGATTACAAGATGCTCACATGCAAAAATAAATATTCTAGATTCACAGAAATGTCCAAGTGGCCAGTACAGAGGAATATAATTTTAAAATATAAACATAGATGTTTATAAATACTTGTAGCAGAACCTATCTTTTTCAAATTCCTCACAGTGATACAAGAATAGAGTTTAGTTTTAGTTCCAGATTTCTGGATAAAACCTGTCTTCTTAAAAGCAGCATATCTTATTAAGCCATACCTCCTAAGTTATACAACATTAAATAAGCATTTCTCTAAAGATATCAGACTACTATAAAGGCAAAGGATATCAAAAGTCAATGATCTATAATCCTTGATAATCCAAACAAAGATGTAATTTTGGCGTAGTGAATACATAAGAAATATGTTAGGTTCTAAAGATAGAAACTGAATACATTTTACAATGGGACAAAAAAAAAAAGATGGCGGCCTTAAGTTGCCCTGTTCATACTACCCTCCTCATGCATGTGTACAATGTAAATGCATTTTGTCTTTTTGCAGAATTCAAAAATCTGATGACCTCTGAGTGAACTGATTGCCCATCACCTGTCCACCCGTATAGATTGATTCCGTGCACCTCGAACGAAAAACGAGACACAGAAACATGTTCTTCTCCAGTGTTCATCATCTTCCCCCTGCATCCACATTACTGAGATGACAACTCTGACATGCTGCCATCCCTATACTGCAAAAATGACTGCTAGTCTCTTTTCAACAATCTATAGAAGAAGCCTGAACCTTACATGTCCTTTCTGCTGCGGTTTAACAATCAGACAAGCAGAAGCACACGTATTCGGACATTGTTTAATGTCATTTCTTTATAGTTGTCTTTGTTTAACTCGTAGTGTTAGCTATTTCACTGACAATAATTACAAAATAACAAATGAACTTATTCACTAAAGTCACAATATCTTCTTTCTGTCATTTTGGGCTGTACTAATTTATCAAAATTGGACTAGATTAAATCAACTTCATAAATAGTACCAACTAACTGAAACAGTAGTATCACAAACTAACAGATTTTTATTGAAAATATGGAATGTTTATTTTTTTTCATAGCTTCTTTTTTTTACATTTACAGTTAATATTTTGTATCCTGTGAAATTTAATTTTTTTATGTGAAATGTTCTCTGATATATAACTAATTTATTGAACTGTTAAGAACTATTTTTCAATTTGAGTTAACAATGACAACATGTAAAGGCATTCTATAGTTTAATGAAAAGACCCAAATACTAAAGTATTCTTATTGACACCCTTGAATGTTAGTGTATATCAGAATATATACATGTATAGACTATCAAATTAATACAGTGGTTTACAATGTATAAATATAGACATTTTTTATTGCATTTTCATAATCACTATTATGAAAAAACATTAACTCTATCCTTTTTTATTGAGTTTTATTTCATTGTTAAAACAAAGAGAAAATAATTATATTTCTGATGATTAGCAAAATAGCTGATTTCATCAAAGCAACATTTGCGAAAAAATTCCCATCAGAATTCTTATTTTTACCATTGACTGATGACAATGGATGACATCTTCTATATTCTCTTTGTGGTTGGCATGCTTTTCTAGAATCCATAACAGATTATAATATTAACAAATTATTTTTGATTTATGGGCAACAGAGTTTCTAATTTTTATGTCAATTATTGCTGTAATTTTTTTACTATGTCAAAAAGAGTTGTTATGAAATTGGTTGGGGATGTAAACTAAACATGAATAAAATTATATAGTATTTTAAATATTTTTACACTGTAAACATCTTTTCTTATTGGTAGTAAGCTTGAAGAACTAGATTACTGTAAGTGTGGGAATCTGTTTATTGCATGTCTTGTATGCAACAGTAGTAGATGCTAACATTTACCAACAATATAAAATAATATATAATTAATAAATAATAAATAATAAATATATAAATAATCATATATGTTGCATTTAGCCTGTTTATATATATATATATATATATATATATATATATATATAATTCCAAGTGAAGAGGACTCAAGGTTTTTTTTATTTTGAGTGCTCTGGCATTTATTTTATTATAAACAGTGCTCAATATAATGAGTATTATAGAGCTTAATATGATATAATTATATGGTTATATAACGATTTTATATTGCGACATGGAAATTTCTATGTTTCAAGATAGGTTCTCATTATCAGGCAATGTTGGTGTGGTTATGCAGATAATGTAAATCATCTGCACAACCACACCAACATTTCCTGATGATGAGAACCTATCTCGAAACATAGAAATATGTCGCAATGTAAAATTGTTATATAACCATATATATATATATATATATTGCATTAGGTCTGTTACAATCTTCAATAAAATTCAATGGGAACTCATGATTGGGATTATCATCTACAAGATTAATTTTTATTTCTCACGTTTGATTTTTTGTTGTGGGGGTTAATATAATTGCATTTGAATAATTTTTTTGTAAAATTCAAAGTTTTTTTTCATACAAACTGGATGGTTAAATTGTAAAAGACCTGAAAAATACACAAATATAACTTTTCTATAACTGAGTTTGTATTCAATAAATCAACAATTGCTTTGTTCAGACATTTTTTACTTATAATTTTAATTTTACTATTTAAAGAAAGATTAAACATAATTCTCAGTTCTCTTTGGGAATAGTTTCAGAATAGTATTTTTGTAATCAATTATACAATGTCTTCTATTAAAGAATACTTGCTTACCACAAATTTAATCCCACCTAGGTTCATATGCATATAAACTTGCATCTCTCATTTCCCTTAGTACATAACAATCAAGAAGTTATACATGTGCTATGATGACAATCATTTCTTTACAGACTTAACTGATTTTCACAAAGTAACAAAAGAAATAAAACATGAAAGATAACAATAATTTTATACTTTGTCAAACCACTGTAGCTATCAATTTTATGGAAACTCATCAGAATTTTCTTCTGATGCATGTGGCATTATTTTAAACTGTATCTTTTATTTTACTAAAAATAAATTGCAATATTTGTAAGTTTATATTTGTAGAAACAGGGAGAAATATAAGTAACAAAATTCGAATGATCAAAAAAAATATTGTTCTTTTTGATGATCATAAGAATTTCTTTTAAACATAACATTATTTTTGACTGAATATTATATAACTGTATGTTTATATATTTGCCATCACTAAATATCTCGGAAATATTTGGTTCAATGTAAAACCTAATGTCTATGAAAATCCTGATGAGTTTTGTTGTTAGTTGTGTAGCCAACAGTCCTGTAAATGTATACTAACCAAACCCTTGTCTGCATCTATCTGTTTGTTTTCATTGTATTTCATTAAGCATGATAATCTTAGCTCTTTTGACTTTTGCTTTTTCATATGCTCATAAGATTTTTTTGTCATTTCCAGAGTTCTCTAAACTGATGTTGGAGTGAATTATCACACACACACACACACACACATGCTGGCGTAATGCGTCTTAGCAACTAAGATGTCGCACTCAGTGTGGAGAAGGAAGAATGTGTGCCCTATCCAAAAACGGCAAAATATATGGAACCCTTCATATGTTCATTTGCAGAATATATCTGCACACGCTGTACTTGCCTTTTATTTCTTTCTCTGTCAATCTGTCTGTCTGTTTATCTCTTTTGAGTTATTTTTTTTCTTTTCTTTTAAACTTTTTTTATTTGATGTGGAAACAATAGCCACAACTTTTATTTAAAGAGAAATAAAATTTATAATCATTCATTATTATGATAATGACTTGATTAAAAAAAAATCCAAAAAAATTGATAGGGTATGGGGGTGGGGAAGGATTAAGAAAATTTCTTTCTATATCTTTTTCTTTCAGTATTTCTTTATTATTTAAAGAAAAAAATACCTTTTTTTTATTCTCTTTTTTTTCTTTGATATTTATTTGGGAGTGGTTCTTCATTGTTGGTCATCTCTCTCTGATTCACAAGCACCACAGGCTGCTTCTCTCCTTCTATCTATCACTCTCTTTGTTTCTATTTCTTATTATATTTTTAATACCCAGTTTCCTTTCATTCATTTCTTTGGTTTCAATTCTCTTTTTTTTCTTCTTTTTTTCTTTTTCTTTTTTTACAATTTTTCTTTTTTTAAGACAAAAGGCAATGTGCTTCTATTACTGAAAGAATGCCATTTGCATGGAATTACTATTTACAGACTAAAGATACTAATTTGATTAAGTTAGCAAAAAAACAATTTGCAAAATTTTAAATTACAGAAATAACAACCACAACAACAAGAAAAAAAAAGCAATTACTATGCTCCAGTAACTTCTTGTTACATTGTGTTCTTTTGTTATAAATTGTGGTAATAAATTATTCTCCCAAAATTCTTTGAAAATTTTATTTTATTTTGAGTTTTTTAACTTATTTTAGTTTTATTTGTTTATTTGTACTTTTATTTATTTTTTATCATTTTATTTTTGTTTATTTGTTTATTGTTACTTTTTATTTATTTTTGTTTTATTTTTAAATTTTAATTTATTTTTATTTTATCTGTTTATTTTTATTTGTTTATCCATTTTTTTTTATTTTTTGACAAACTTTACAAGACATCCAATACAATTCTTACATGAATTTTTCTGAATTGATGATATCCAAAAATGATTTCTTTAAACTGATTTTTTTTTCTTTATATACCAAATATAAGGCCCAAGAAGCACTCATAGTGTGTGTGTGTGTGTGGGGGGGGGGGGGTTACTGTGTGGTGTTATATGAAAGTAAGAAAATCCTAGAAGTAGAAGTGAAGTTTATGGGGTTAGGCAGGAAAACTGACAGTTAACCCTAGACTTGAAAAGGTCAAGATTGTAATGATTTTGAAAAAATTCTGCTGGGAAGCTATTCTACAAAGTAGCATTTTGGGGGGAAGAAACTGCATTGGTGGAACTTCTTACTAATTGTTTGGTCTTGAAAATTATCTGTGATTGCATCAAATTTTTATCTCACCCAGACACTATTGTCTCAATTGTTGATTAGTTGTTCTACGGCCAATGTTTGCGATGGATGTTATTCCAATGGAGCGTACAAAAATCATAATGCAGCACGAACATACTGGCAAGCCTTACAGAGAGATCACAGATATTGTTGATGTCATCAAGGTGAAAAAACAAACTGGATCCATCAGTATAAAATGTAAAGGAAAATGTGATTGAAAGAGAAAAACAATACCAAGAGATGATATATACATGATCAAAGAAAGTGTAAAAGATCCTAAGAAGACATTATTTGTTTTGTTTCAATTAATTTGCACAAGAGTGTAGATTTTTTTTTTTTTCTTTTGTTGAGAGATGAGTGAGGACCAAGCAGCTCCAGCACTGATACGGCAACAATACTCATATTTTCGAAATTGTGATTGGTTCTTTTTCTTATTTTAAAATATTCTAATATTTTAAATATTTTAGAAGTACATGACATATTATCATCAAATTATTTTTAATTAAAGAATGCAATATAAAGTGTAGAGAACTGAATCCAACATTTTTACAAATTAGATTTTTTTTTAAATGTTGGAAAATAGAATGATACAATTACAAACAGTAGGATTTAATATTGTCAGTCATATGATGATCCAAATATCAAATAGAATTTTATATTTATATGTTGAAATAGTTTCCATTCTTGTGTGTAATGCAAATTCTGGTGGTATTTTGAAGAATGCTGATAATAAAAATGAAAGGCAGTTAAATGTTTATAAGAACTGTATACAAGGTGTGACGGAAAAATTGTTGTTCACAAAATGACCACAAAATGAAAATAACAGGGACATCTCATTTTAACAGATATACAGGGTATGATGCATAAATTGTTGTCTAAATGGCTCCAAAATGAAACTAACACAGATATCTGTGTTGACTCTGAGGCCCTGTGAAAAGATGAATGGAAGCATAATGTTGGCATCACTAGTGATCACTTTAAACACCTTTGTAATCCCCATTAGTCTCATCCAACTCTTTTCAAATGCTCTGCACTGTCCTCAGATTGACACCCAAACACCTTGAAATGTACTTCTGGCATGAATGTCAAGAAGTACAGAATGCTGTTTCCAAATTTCTGGCAGAGTGAACTGTGTCATTGTGCTCCTACTATATTGTACAGTCAATAAAATTAAGAACAAGCAACATATGTGTAATAATTAAAAATATAAAATGGCGATAATTTAGCAATCTTTTAAGTGCCGTGTCCCTTCATGGTTCTCCACATCTCCCTATCTCTTGTCACTCTTAAAACCCTTCTCTTGTTATTCCACTCATATCCCACTTCATCATCCATCTGCTCAAGTCCATCAAGTATGTTGTGTGCTACTTTCCCTTGTCTCTCTTCCTTTCTATCCGTCCCTGTGAGCATCAGGTTCTCCAAGCTCTCTTACATGGCCTAAAAACTTCAGCTATTTTTTTTTTCTTTTTGTGTCCATCATCCCAAAAACTTTGTCATTGCTCACGTGTTCTGTCCATGGTATCCTCAGCATTCTTCTGTAGAATTGAAAATAAGTAAACATTATGTTGCAAAATCATATGAACATTACAACAAGTTAAGTTTTTATTGTTTTAAAAATCAATATTGCACTCAGTGTGAAAGCTTGGGTTTGATGTGATGAGTAGTAATTAACACTAAAAGTTAGATCTATAAATTTTCTTTGAGCATTTATGTTTAAAATCATTTGAAAAATGTACAGAAATATCTTTTTTCTGTAGGTTTTTGTTTACAAACTGACAAAATTTTACCATTTCAAGAATAAATCTATATCAAGCCAATATCTTTTATATTAGATACATTGAATAGAAAATATATTCAAACCAGAATTCTAATTATGAATCACCACAAGCAAAATGTTCATTTTTTTTACTATATTTGATAAGTAACAACTGTAAAAATTTGTAAAATATTACAAAGGTTACTCAATGAATATGATTTTTTAGATCATTTCTTAGATCATAATTATTAAAAACAAAAAATAGATAAAGATGTATATAACACCATAATATTGCTGGACATGAATTATTAGACAAAATGTTTTAAATTTGCATTGTTTATTGAAAAATGCACTAAAATTACTGCATTGTTTAATATATTACATTATAATATAACTAAACAGTTTAGTATAATTTCTCTTTAAAGTAAATGAAGGTCTTATTTGATGAAACAATAATTTAGTAATGCATCTTGTCTGTACTTGTAAAGTTTCAGTATATTATAAATTTTATAAAGCTATAATTCATCACCAGAATAAAATTCCAATGCTTTGAACCTAAACTTAATTTTTAAACTAGTTTCCGCAAAAAACAGATATGATTTTGAAAAAAAAATTTTGTGACATTAATCAAGTTAAACCCCAGCTTTCAAGTTTAGTTCAATACCAGGGTTCCACAGGGCTTAAACATTCTAATATTACTGATGTCAGCAGTATTGAGACATTAAATTTTTTCATTGCTTTAGCCCTTATTCGAATTGTGGATTTCTCATTTCCCTAGCAGATCTGAGCAACAAGCTTCTTGGAAATTTGAATCACTCTGTGTTATCTACTGATATTTCCAGCCATCTATTAAACAGAAACCTTCTATTCATAAGACCTCTTTCTGCTACCAGCATCCTGATTGGAACTCACTTTATGGCTTTCTTTGAGACACCTCTTGGACTGACTTTTATAACCTTCAAATTGAGAATTGTGCCACTGAGGATTCCTCAAAATTGGCATGGATGCTTTCATTACTTCTCAAAAATACCGGGTAAAACCTCAATCTTCAAACCTGCTTGCTCTTCTGCTACAGCCTACTATTTTCAGCTATACCAGCATGACAGTTCCTGTCACAATAGATGCTTATTCATTGCTGCTTATATTAAGAGTAAATGAGTCCTCAAAGAAGCTATGTATCTGTTTGCTGAGAGAATAAGGCACTGTATTGCATCTAACACTTTTTGCTCTCACGATTACTGGTTGCTTTGTAATAGTGTATTAAATAAGTGCAAGTTCTTCATTCCTTGTCTCTTTAAGCAGTTTGTGGTGTTAACATCTGCTGATAAAGCTGAATGTTTCATCCATAAATTCTTTTTAAACTCTACCCTTGACTCATCCAGAGTATCCCTGCCTAATTTCCCACTTAGAACTGAGTTTCTTTTGAGCAATATGTATATAACCGTTTTTATGGTTTCTGCTATCATCTATCCCCACAAAGCGTATGGACTTGATAGTATCCTTGTAATAGTCATTAAGAAGTGTGCTCCTGAACTGGCTCATATTCTCTCTAAACTGTACAATAAATACCTCACTGCTTTTTGTATTCCTGCCTGCTAGAAGTCCTCCTCTGTTGTTCCAGTTTTTAAGAACTGTCTGACCATTCCAACTATTGATCTATTAGCCTTCTACCTCTTTTTAGGAAACTATTAGAAACCATAATCAATGCTGAATTCGTTAAGAATCTCCCATTGCAGATTTTTTTTTTTCAGATAAACATCATTGCTTTTGTTTCTCCAGGTCAACTGCTAATGTACTGACAATAATTGTGGAAAGAGTCTATCAAACTTTAGATAAGAATATTGAAGCCTAAGCCATAGCTTTGGGCATTGTAAAAGCATTTGACAGGGTGTGGCATACAGGTCTTCTCTACAAGCTGAAAAGTTATATCTTGGGACAAAATTTTGAACTGATCCGATTTTTCCTATTAAATCATGAAATGAAAGTTATCCTGAACAGACACTCTTCTACATCTTTTAGTACTAATACAAATGTTCCCCAGGTATCCATCCTTTGTTTTTAATTTTCATTAATGATCTTCCCAATAGCATCAACTTGAAACTTGGTATCTACACGGATGATACAACCATTTATTCTTGTCTTGATTGTAAGTCTGATCAATTCAATCAGGTCAAATTGGTAGTTGATACTGAAAACAACCTAACTTCAGTCTGTTGCTAACTGGAGCAAATAATTGGTTGTTAATTTTAATGCATCCAAGTCTAAACAGCACTCTATAAATTGTCCAAGTTACCCCTTCTGCCTTACATCAGTGTGGCTGATACTAACCTCCAGGTGAGTGACTTGTGCCTTCTTGGGCTAGCATTCTTGGTTGACATGAAGTGGAAAAACTATAGTGAATCCATTGCTAGATCAACTACTAATGAACTGTCATTTAAGACAATTTTCCTTTCCAGAATCTATCTTCCATATCTATGTTTACTATTTCCCCATGCTTAGAATATTGCTGCCATATATGGTCTGGGGCTCCTGCTATTTATCTAGAGCTCCTTGATAAAAGCCAAAGAAAAATCAGCAGCATTAATGGTCCTGATCTGACATCTCACTTTCCTACTGCTGTAAAGCTGCCTCCCTGTGTCTTTTCTATCAATAATTTCATGTTAATTGTTTGGATGAGCTCTTCACTATCTTACCTAGATTTTGAATTTAAGCACTATTTTTAGTATTTTACTGGTGACAAGATCTCATCAAATTAAAGTTGAGATGGCTAGATATAAATGTAAGTTCAATGCCAACAGTTTATTTTCTTGCACTTCTTGCTTGTGAAGCTCTCCTCCAGCTACATGCTTTCCAGCCAAATTTAATTTACGAAAAAAATAAATTCAATGTCAATTGCTATCTATTGTCCTCCTGATTACTCATTGTTTGTTCTTGTTCCTTAGTAATGTTCCTGTTTCTACTTCTCCTACACCCAGTAACCCCTTTAACCCCTTGTGTCTTAGTGGCTTTACTGCCTTGCTTGGACGAACTTGATTAGAAAAAGAAGATATCTATCTTTTGAGTGTCTGAGAAAGATTTGCATTTATAAGGCACTATTCAAAACTTACTTGATCATCAACACATTTGGTTACCAAAATGGTCTAAAGCATGTTAAATCTAACGATGATTTCCCCTGCCCAAGAAAAAACAAATTTGAATCCTGCCAGAGAGTGCATATTTTTCCTTAATAAGACTTCTCAAATATCACGGCCCGTAGAGGAAAATAAATAAATATAGTGTTTAATAGATAAATAGAGCGTCTGTTCAAATATGGATATCCACTAAAGCTAATGTTTAATCATAAAATCTGTTGGATTAATAAGTAAAAAATCCACCACCTCTTTAGAAATTGCACATATATAGTTCCCTCCAAAAGGAATGGCAAAGCCAATTCGTTTGTTTTTGTTATTCACTGAAGATATTTGTGTTTAAGATCCAAAGATGAATATAAGACAAGAGTTAAGAATTTCGCCTTTTATCTGCTGGCCTAAATATTCGAGAAATCTTATTGCATAAAAACATATACTATCTGGCACGATTTGAAACGCCATGTCTTTCGGGAAAAATCAATACACTGTTTAATAAAAAACAGACTGTCTAATCGAATATGAGTATCCGCTAACGTTTAAGTAATAAAATCTGTCCGATAAAAAATCCATATATATATATATATATATATATATATATATATATATATATATATATAAAATTTAATTTAATTTATTAAACAGACCAATATTCAGATTAATAAACTATACAAAAGCCAAAATCAGAAAAATAAGCAAATAGTAGTGGAAATACGCTCTACGCTCAAAAACAAAGACACAAATAAATCAATGGAAAAACCTAACAGAAAAAATTAATTGGTTCAATGACATCAACAACAAAAAGGAATATTCATTTGTGCAAGTGAACATAAAAGATTTCTACCCATCCATCAACGAACACACATTGAATAACGCACTAATTCTGGCAAAACAATATATAAACATCAAAGGCCTAAACATCACCAAACACTGAAGGAACTCTATACTATACCGCAATAACAAAATATGATTGAAAAAGCGCAACACTAACAACAACAATATCAATAAAAAAATACAATTTTGATGTAACAATAGGTAGCTATGATGGCTTTTTTCAAATTCATAGGCATACATATCATCAACAAATTCACAAATGTTATCAATGCAAAAGATATAGAGGCGACGGACTAATAATCTTTAGAAACTTCAATAGTAGAATCACGAAAAAATAAGAAAACAAATTACAAAAATTCAATGCATTAAGATTAATATCAGACATAAAATCAAATCTAAAAATAGTAAATTTCTTAGGCATAATATTCAATTTAAACAATAATACCTTTAAGCCATACAAAAATTCAAACAGTAACACCAAATATATCAGCAAAATTCACCCACGCTTAAAGTATTTACGCACATACCCATATCCATAAACAAAAGAATATCAATAAAATCCAGTAACATTAAAATTCATCAATGAAAACAAAGAAGCATACGAATCAGCATTAAGAAACAAGCTAGAATATATAAACGAAAACAAACCAAACAAAAGCAGCAATAGAAGAAATATAATCTGATTCAAACAACACTACAATAATACAATAAAAACATAAATAAAAAAATATTCTTTACTTATAATCAAAAAGCATTTCCCCAAATACAAGAAACTATCAAATATCATCAACAAAAGCACAGTAACAATCAGTTACAGTTGCATGGACAACATGGAGAAAATAATAACTAAACGCAATAAGAAAATACTCAACAAAACCAATCACAAAACCAACATGCAAAACAGCATCAATAAATGCAACTGCCGAAACAAAGATAACTTCTCATTTAACAATAAATGTCTAACGATATGAGCCACCGTAACAAACAACATTAACACAGGCGAAAAAAATTTATATAGGAGGCCACAGAAACCACCATCAAAGAATGATTTAACAATCACAAAACAATTTAAAACAGAAAGGTACAAAACAACAGAATACTAACAAATACATATGGAACCAAAAAGAAAATTACATCACCACCAAAATTGAATGGAAAATCATAAAAAGAGCACCCTTATAAAATAAATCTAGTAGAAACTGAAAACTATGTTTGAGGGAAAAACAGAAATAATTGCCTTTAAAAAACAAATTAAACTATTAAATAAGAAAAACGAGATAATGGGGAAATGTAGACATTCAAATAAATACTTACTTTGCTACTTAAATAAACACAACACAAAATGCAACCCCAAAACTATCACATAAACACTCAATCACGACCAAGATTAAAACAGAGTAGAAAGAAAAAAAATGGAAAAAGAACAACCAGATAATACAACAATCATCAAACGGAAAAAGTGACACACCAAGCCCACAAAAGATTGCGAAAACAACCAACACGCATACACCCATGAATACAAACACTTAATCCTGGCATAAAAAAATAAGCGGGCATATATATACTGACACTGTAAAAAAAAAAAAAGGTCGATGCAACACAGTAAAAAGAGGTCAGCCAACAATAGTAAAAGAGGTCAACTCATTATAAAGCAATGAAGCAGGTATATATTTAAGCATGCCTAAAAAGATCAATACAATAAAAACCATTTAACCACCAATAAATTTTACACCACATAAAAACTACATTCATCAAGCAAAAGAAACACTCATGCACACAAAGATATGAAATTATACCAAATTTTATATAAAGGGAAACAGCAGCAGAAAAAAAGCAAATAACCCTGAAGAGTAAATATATTATAATAGTGCCTTCACGTAACTTCGAAGTCGGCATGACTAAAATAATCAGCTAAGTGACAAACTTCTCTACATTAAGTTTATTAATGCTTTATTCTTATCTTGATATCGAGCACTTTATGTCAAAAAATCTATTTGCCTCTCTAGAAGTAAACTCCTGAAAAACACCAATTTTGGCACTAAGCATCATTACAAGTTATCAATATATATATATATATATATATATATATATATATATATATATATATATATATAATAACACCTAATGGGCCAGACGAACCTACCTAGACGGACCTAGTTTTCTCTGACGATCAGTTTAGGAGAAACCTAAATAGGTTCATCTGGCTCATTAGGTGCTATTAAGTTCGCTCTACCTTTGTATTGAGCGCTTTCTGTTAGATGGTTACTCGTGTCGGGCTTTTTTTCTTTGGGCTTCTTGCTGATTTCTCTCCGAACACTTTTGACAGACTTTCATGTCCTAAGCTCTTTCTTTTTATACAACCATTTATTTCCTTTGTTCGAAAGCTTTCGAGGAAGGTTTTCGAAACGAGTATAATTATAATTACGTTTATATATATATATATATATATATATATATATATATATATATATAGGCCTGTATGCTTCAATCCCATTGACTGCACATGGAATTGAAAATGTGTGATCTGTTGTTTTGTTAGTTTTTATTAAGCCAAAGTGATTATGCTAAATTCACAAACAGCAGAAACTCTCCAGTTACCTTTACGTCACCCTTTTTGTCTCCGTCTGGGGAATCTGCTGATGTTGATTCCTTAATGTTCTACTTGGCCAGCTTCCAGTTGGCTTTTGTAAAAGCGATCTGACAATAAAATGTACTCAAGAGCCATTATCAAGAACAATTTTTGAATAGGTGATGCTTAAGAACACATTCAATAAATTCTATCATTGTGACAGGTATAAACAAACTACAGGCGGTCTGTCATATTGCTGAAATAATTATTCATTTACAATTTATGTTGCTAGTAACCATATCACATTTCTGTTTACATAATAAGGTAACCAGCACATGCACTGCATGCTGCCATTATCTCAAATAGATATAAAACATTCCATTTTGATTTTGAGTAATAACGAAGAAAAGATACACTAGATATACTTTTAGTGAGAAAAAGAAACTGAGATAATAATGAGAAAGAAATGGATAATAAAGAAAGTAATATCACAAATATGTTTAACGTCTGCTTCAGGGAAATGGATAAACAGCCAATTTTGAATTTTTCCATTTATATCTTTTTTTATAATCATTTCACCCCAATCACGACATGACCGCCACTAGTGCGCAGGGGGTTATACAGTAAAAAAAAAAAAACAGTACAGGTGATGTCGAAGACATGGATGGGAATCAAGTAGATAGAAAATAGCAATCGACATTGCATTCAAACTTTTGGAGATTATAGATATCAGGGAAGCAAGTAAATGGTAACGAGTTCTACAAACGGGAAATGCGAGAAAAGAAACTGTTAAACTAGAAGAGTGTATTTCGACGATAAAAAGGTGGGACCTTGATGCCAATCTAGTTGCCCGAGTACATACATGTATTCGGGGAACCAGGAAAAGAAGCTCGTCAGAGCAGTTGCCATGCAAACACTTGAAAAAAAGATAGAGGGAAGCCACATCTCGTCGGTGAGAAAGTAACTGAAGACTGAAGAGCTGCTAAGTCAGAATCGATAATATTGCAGATCCTCTTTTGGATTTTGTCGAGAACATTAAGATGAATAGCAGGAGCACCCAACCAGATATGCCAAAAATATTCAATGCACGTACGAATGGTAGATTTATAAATGTGCAAAATGGTTTCTAACGATAAAACGTCATGGCTAACACTGTGATCTGGCCTTCCTAGTAGTATATGCAGTCATAGATACGATGTAGTCATTCCATTTGAGATCATTTGAGAGAGTAAGTCCAAGTAGGTGCAGTGTGTTGCTCGCTAGTAGACTAGCGTCATCCATTCTGATGGTAATCAAAACAGTTTCTCTATGGCAGTTAAAGGAGGGTGGCTTTATTTTGGAGGTATTACAATTTACGAGCCATTTCTTACCTCATTCAATTACAGATTTGAGGTCCTTTTGAAGGGCAGCAGCCATGTTTACTTTGTCAGCCTTGGCAGATTTCTTATTGAGACGGGAATAAATAGTGGTGTCATCTGCATAGACGCCTACTTGGGAACTGATTTCTTCAGGAAGATGAAGCTAAGAAACAGCATAGGACCCAAGAGAGAGCCTTAAATGACGTCCGCGTTCGTATGAAAGGCTCTTGAAGTTTGCCCGTTCATAACAATTTTCATTTTACGATTTGATAGGAACGATTGGATTAAATCAAACAATCGTTCAGAAATGCCGTAGCTCTGGAGCTTGCATAGAAGGAAAGTAGACCAAACTCTGTCAAATGCTTATGCGATATCAAGAGCAAATACTTTCGAGATATCTTTCGCCATTCTTATCAAGAGCCTACCATATACATTCAGTGATGATCGTTAGATCTTACTTTTTAAATAATGACCTGCATTCATGCTTATAATTGTTAACATAATCTTTTTAAATAGTTGTTGTTAAGGACAGTCATTGTTATGTCCTAATCGTTATATAATGCGTTAGACCCCCTTGAGGGAGGGAGAGAGAGAGAGAGAGAGAGAGAGAGAGAGAGAGAGAGTGTTTGCTTACAGTCTAGCAGTTTTCTACTATCAGTGGTTATTTACTTCACGCAGCTTGCGAGTCTTGTATTTGATGATATCATAAATATTACTATTTATTTCGAATCTTTGTTTTAGGTTATTACTCATGCAGTAACTTTTTAGGTTACAACAATAATAGTATATTCACATAAAATACGTAAATTTCAACAATGGTCAACAGAAGAAAAAAAGTACCAAAGTTACAAAGTATTTTGGGGCTACAAGGATTTATGAAGGATTACGTGGTTATCAAGCAGTTGTTCGAATTACAATATTCATATATATATATATATATATATATATATATATATATATATATATATATATATATACTTTTGTGAAAAGTAAAATTGGAGGAGTTTAAAACAGTTTTGCTGTAAATCTTGAATAAAGAAGAACAGCAAGAACCTTTTAGAACAATGACTCGAAAAATCTGGTTAATTGTTATTAGGACAACAACAGAAAATAACAAGTAACAGGTATGACGATTCAAGTGCTTTTTCTCAAGATTCTATCATGAATGAGATAGGGGAATTTAGTCATATTTCTGAAGACCTTTACAAAATGGACTGTGCAAATTGGTCCGACCACAAAAAGGTCAGACTTGTTTAAAAACAACACTAGGCGCTGTCGAACACACAAAGTCTATTAATTATATATTATCAAAGAAAACTAGTGACCTAACGTTTAAAGAAACGGTTACTTTGCTTTCAGATGTTCCATAAAAGATGTGGTAAAGCACGAATAAAAGTTCCATAAAAGATGAAAATGTATGAACTTGGTAAAAAATGACGATGAAGACTTCACAACGTTTGCTAGCATTGTGAATAATCAGAGTGAGGAATTCAAACTGGCAGAACTAAGCCCTAGTAATTTTAAATGCTTAATATTTGTTCAACGTTTGGTGTCAACAAGAGACGCTGTAATTAGGAGAAGGGTTCTGAATAAAATTGAAAATGAGCCCAATCTCACTTTACAAATCCTAGCTGAAGATTGTCAGAGATTTAAAAATTTTCGACGAGACGCTAAGGATATCAAATATGTGTCGCATATTAGAAAGGTGCACCCCCCAAAAAAAATAAAGAAAGAAAGAAATATAAGAGAAGAAGGAAAAAGACGTTTCTCCTTAACCCCTGCTATGCATGTGGTAAACGACATTTTTGTAATGTCAATCCATTCAAAAATAAGGAATGTTTTCTTTGTAAAAGAAAAGGTCATTGTAAATCAAAAAATTAAAAAAAAAGAGTGAGTGATCGCGTTACAGTAACTAAACTAAATGAATCTTCTGGTCAGAATACAAGAAAATTTGGGCAGGTAAAAATACTGAACAAAAATAAAAAATTGTAAGCGGATTCGACTTAAGTATAATAAATGAATATACAAGGAGGAGAATTGGAAAACCAACGTTAATAGTAACAAAAAAAAAAAACAACAAAAAAAAACGCTTGTAATGTGATTTGATGGAAAATAAAATTTGAAGGAGAATTTCTTACAAATGTGACTTTAAACGAAAAACGTTAAAGTTAAGACTGTTTGCAAAACAAATAACCTTTTTGGGACGAATTGGATGGAGCAGTTTGAAACAGTTCAATCAGTTCGTTTTACCGGAGAGTTAATAGTTCTACTAACGAAACAAAAACTTTAAAGAACTGAAAACTAAATTCCCAGAGGTATTTTCTGGTAGTTTAGGCAGGTGTAATAAATTGAAAACGAAATTCGAGCTAAAGGAAAACATGCAACCGATTTTTTAAAATAAAAGGAACGTGCCCTTTGCATCGTTAAAATAAATAAATAAAAAGCTTGACCGACTCGAAAAAAATGGGTGTTTTGTTCAAAGTCGACTATGGCGACTGGGCTTCACTTACATTGTACAGTATACATAAAAAGTCGAAAGAGATACGTACCTGCGCTAATTTTTCCAAGGGTTTGAATGATACCCTCAAAAGCTATCATTATCCACTTCCGAGGCTGGAAAAGTTTTTTGCGAAACTTAGCTGGGGTCGGATATTTTCTAAAATCGACCTAAACGATGCATATCTTCAGATTCAAGGAGATGACGAATGTTCAAGATTATTGAGCATAGATGCACAGCGAGGATTGTATAAATTCAGTCGTTTGCCTTTTGCATAAAGGTTGTACCAGCTATTTTTCAACAAGTCATGGACACGATCCTGTGTGAACTTGACTTTGCAGTCACATATCGTCAGAATATTTTGCTGAAAAATGAAAACCCAGCAGAACATAAAGAAAATGTTTTTGAAGTTTTCTAAAGAATTCAGGACTATGGATTCAAGGTAAGGGATGCACAAGATCAAATATTTGGGACAAATAATTGACAAGCAATGCAGAAGACCAGACACAGCACGAGCCAGTACTATAAAAGACATTCCTGCTGCTGAAAATGTCAGTTTCCTGCTATTACAATTTTTTTGTGACAAACATGCATTGTTTGCGAGCGCCGTTAAATGAACTCTTGAAGAAATACCCTAAATTGGTCTAGACGACGGAATGTTAGGAAGCATTCGAATAAATTATAGAAATTCTAACGTCAGATTTGCTTTTGTCACATTACGACTCCACCCAAAAAAATCATAGCAAGTGACGCTAGTGCATATGGTATAGGAGCTTGCATAAATTCGGAGACGGCTCAATGAAACCTATTGCACACGCATCCAAGACGCTTCTTCCATTTGAAAAAAAATTATACTGTGATAGAAAAGGAAAGTTTAGGGATTGTCTTTGCCCTTAAAAAATTCATAGATTCATCATTCACGAGAAAAGATTTAGCTTACAAACGGATCACAATTGCTATCCATTTATGGGTAAAAAAAAAGAAAAGAAGCAAAAACTACCGACTCAAACAGCTAATAGGTCGCAGCGATTGTGAACCATTTACTAAATTACGACTTTAGAATGGATTTCTTGCTGTCGACAAAGTTTAGTCAAGCGGACCAATTGTCCAGACTTATTCCCCCCACAAAAAAAAATGAACCTTTAGAAGACACGGTCATTGCTTCTCTACAATCGGAGGTAGAATAAAAAAGATATTGTGCAATACTGTGTGGGAAGTACCAGTGAATTTGGAAGAAATTAAAAAGAAACCGTTGAATGACAAGTTCATTATGGAAATAAAGGAAACGCTAAAAGACTGGAGTAAAACCGACTTCGAGGTTTATTCAATGTGTTATGGCATTCTCCTGTATAGCGAAGGAATAGTGGTAAGTTTAGCACTACAAGAACGAATCCTGAAAAAGTTCCATGAAGGACACCCTGGGATATCCAGAATAAAAAGCATAATTAGAAGTTATGTATACTGGCGAAGCATGGATAGAGACGTTGAAACTTTGGTAAAGTCATACAAAAGCAGATAAAGCACCACCAATAAATTTCAACCTATGGCCAGAAACTGACCGCCTATGATAACGTCTTCACAAAGACGTTACTGGTCCACTTAATGGATCATATTATTTGATCGTCGTAGACAGTTTTTCCAAGTGTCCAGAAATATTAAGATCTAAGAAACCGACCACGCAATTAGTAATTCAGCGAACTGTTAGCGAGTTTTGGAATTCCAGATTTGATTGTTTCGGATAACAGCACACAATTTATGTATAAAGAATTCAAGGAATTATGCAACATGTTTGTGGTAAAGCACGAATAAATTGCCCCATACCATCATAGAAGTAACGACCAGACAGAGCGTTTCGTGGATACTTTCGTAAGGGCTCTAAAAAGAAAACAACAACGGTGGATTACACTTAATAAAAATGCTCCCAAGGTACAAACAATTATTGACAAACTTATGCCCAATAACAAAAATCCCCTGATCATACGGCGCGAAAAGTTGAAAGGATTGTTATAAAATTGGACAAAAGATTTTTTTACCGATGTATCAATAAAACATATTGGGAAGTTGGAATTATCGTCCGAAGAATCGAAAGGATGGTATATCTGGTCAAAAGACCAGAAATTGTGCACAAAAGACACTTTAATCAAATCAAAAGTAGATATACAAGGGAAGAGAAAAATACTCCAGACGGGTATCCATCTTTTTGTTACATTCGAGTGTGTGTGTGTGTGTGTGTGTGAGAGAGAGAGAGAGAGAGAGAGAGTGAATGAGTGATGTTTTATTGTTGTATACTCTATAACAAGACGACGAAAATTTAAACTGTAGCCCAAAACTCGTTATCTTTTCTTTTATAAAATCGATTGTCTTTTTCACGATGATAAAATGATGATATTCACTCTTATAAAATGACGACCGTAACACGTACACTACCGGCCATAATTATTAGGCAACCCTAGTTTAAAAAAAAAAATGATGTATTTCATAATATTTTTAGCATTTATTGCTAAGTGGATAATTCTAAATGAAAATAGAATGGTTCTTTTGTTATTATTACTTTGCAAAATTTTACAAGGCAGCCAGTAAGCCTTTGCTTCGGCCAGCCAATAAGAAGAAGAGACTAGCATGGGGAAGAGAGCACAAAAACTGGACACCAGGACAGTTCATTTGATACACATGCTATTGTGCAGTATTAACAAAAGAAAAGAACCATTCTATTTTCATTTAGAATTATCCACTTGGCAAAAAATACTAAAAATAGTATGAGATACATCACTTTTCTTTTTTTTTTTTTTTAACTTGGGTTGCCAAATAATTATGGCCGGTAGTGTATATATAAATTATTTATTCGCTTCTTGGGGACGTGGCTGTGGACTGGAAGGGGTTCGGGTCGGGACGTCAGCACACACGCATACGAGGGGACCAGCCAAGAGAGGCCACTCAACACCTCTCTCTCTCTCTCTCTCTCTCTCTCTCTCTCTCTCTCTCTCTCTCTCTCTCTGCCTTCCGATTTCCACTTTGACGGAATCTCTAACCTGAGATTCTTTAACTTAAAAAATCCAATATTTTCAAAACAATTCTATTTTCTTTTGCTAGTCAGTTTGCATATTTTTGCTATTTCATAAAAATACACTTCTGAGCGAAATTATGCACAGGTCAGATAATATATATATATATATATATATATATATATATATATATATATAACATTCTTACAGTCTAGCAGTTTTCTACTATCAGTGGTTATTTACTTCACGCAGCTTGCGAGTCTTGTATTTGATGATATCATAAATATTACTATTTATTTCCAACCTCCGTTTGGGTTTTTACTTACGCAGTAACCTTTTCGGTTACTAAAGTTGAGCTTAAATATATAAGAACGCAATAGAGGAATTTTGTGATTATTTTATAGTCATGAAACTTGCAAGGAGCTTATTCAGTTGCTAAATTAAATAATTATGATCCATCAGAAACTAAAACAGGAAAATTTTCACACGGATTGCTAGTATTTAATAATTTAGAGTTCAACAGATTGCAGGATGGAAGATTTTAGTTGATGCATTTTTTGCAACTAGCATCTGTTTATTTGATCAGAACTTTTGTTAAAATGAAACATGTGACAGCTTTGAATTTTCCAGTTTATCACGAAGTGAAATACAGAGAAAGTATTGACTATAAAGGGATTTTTTCTTATTGGTTGTGTAACTTTTTACAATATGGTTCACGCTGTACAAGACCCAGGGTCTATTCGAGAGAGGATTACATTAAGGTGAAGTTTATATGTATAGAAGGGGAAGATAATGGTTGACTCTAGACTTGAACAGATCGAGATTGTAATGATTTGGAAAGCATCTATTTGAAAGTTTGTTCCATCGGGCTGTGCTTAGCAGGAAAAAAGCTGTTTGAATGGGACTTCTCGCCGATTGAATACGGAGGGTGTGTGGGTGGTTCGCTACTATGTAACTTTCATGGCCGGTACTAGTCAGACCTGATGGAACCCGATGATACAGTTCGACCGAGCACTTTCCATGGTAGTAACTACAGAGCAGTGAGATTCGTTTTATTTCATTTACTTCATAACCAGTTGCCCCAGGATTTGCACTGGCTCTGTTCTGTCAGGGCAGACATGTACTGTCTTTTCTTCAGACACAGTTCTGGTCTTTCGCATACTCTACTATTTCGGTTATTTTTGGATTAATCTGATTCAGTGCCTACTAAGATTTTTTTCTTAACTCGTCAGTGAAACTATTTGTAAAGTAAGTGAGCGATTTTTGTCCATTTTCGTCTCTCATTTTTGTCTTCAACGTTTGTCTTTATTGTATTTTGTGGTAAAGTGTTTTGTTTTGCCTGAATCTTTGGCTTACGTGTATTGACGTGGAACACTTCCTAACCACTTTGGAGGAGTCTCTCCTGACCTCGGGTCATTCTTCTCCAGCCATTCCAACTACATGCACCGCGGAGAGACTCAAGAAGGGCCTGGATTGTTATGAAGCTCAAAAATAAAAATACAAGGATTTTATAGTGGGAAATTAGCTGCTGACAATTGCTTCTATTTTGGAGATAGTATCGACCAGAACAATCTCTCTACTTACTTCGGATGTGAAAACATGAAAATTAATGGAAGTCAACGGAGAGATAATGGAGGTGGTTCTTAAAAGTCTGAACATTTCACCTAAAGTGCTGTCCAGAAGTTCAAACGCTATGTGGGGTATCCTACTTGCAACAACAAAACAAGCCAAAACCATTCGGTGGGAATGCATACAGAATCTTTGGACACTCGGAATACGAAAATAACGATGCATGTGGTACCCTTAGACTTATCTGAGGACCGTACCATTTGGGGGCCTTTTTTTTTTTGCACACTATGAACAAGCTGGGAAAGTAACAGTGGCCAAAAGTAAAATGGACATTGCCACCGGGGAAGTCTTCTTTCAGGTAACCTTGTCCTGCAAATGTGGGATTGACCCATTTGTATACAAGAATGGACCCGCCTGAAGTGTACATATAATCCTGCCTATACAGAGAACGGCAGCTGCAAAGCAGTACTTGCCTTTGCTACTATGACACTGTCAGCTCTCTGCCTTTTGGTAGAGAGCGCTCTCTGCTTCCGGGCAGAAAGCACTAACCCAGTCGTGGTTCCGCCGAAGGGTAGAATCACGACTGGGGAAAGACAGACATATTTTTGGCCTGGTTATATGGCCGGGAAGACCCACAATAAAAAGACCTTGTGTCACATCTAGCCTTGCGTGGGAAGGTTGGTACATACCGTTGCAAAGTAGTTGCTTAGATGGTCAGTATGTTGGTGCAGAGTAGTTGGCGTTGTTTGGATAGAGACGCATTACCCAGACATACTACTTCACTACAAGACTGTATATATTGATTTCTACTAATAGTATTCCTGGATTGACGAAGCCGTGTTCCAGTTTGTATATTTAGTTTAATATAACTTACATTTTCTATCTTCATATCTGTTTTTGTGATTTATTATTTTGTGTGGTTTCTTACCCGGAATCCACAACAAATTGGCGACGAGGATCTCGAAACTCACGTATACGCAAGTCGCCGTAGTGGCGACAAGGGTTTCGAACACAAACTCACGTATACTCCAAGTCGCACAACAAATTAGCGACGAGGATCTCGAACTCACGTACACAAGTCGCACAACAAATTTGCGACGAACTCACGTTCACGTATACCTCGAACCACCTCAACAAAGTTCGAGGATTTCGAACACAAGTCGACCACAAACAATTTGGCGACACTATCACAGAGAGATATAAGAAAAGGGAATTTAAAGAAAAAATTCCACAAAGTTTTTCTACGAGATTAATTGCCAGAAAGCAATAGTTAAAAAAAACCCTCACGGAATCAAAACAGCAAACCATGGATGACTTTCAGAAAGGAATACTAGAAATCATTAAAAGAAATGAAGAAAGACATATGGAAATGCAAAAGAGACAAATGGAAATGCAAAAAGCAAATGAAGAAAGACGAATGGAAATAAAAAAAAAGGCAATTGCAGAAACACAATATAAGTTAGAAATAAAACAAACAGAAATGCAAAAGGCAAATGAAGAAAGACAAATAGAAATGCAAAAGGCAATTTAAGAAAGACAAATGGAAATGCAAAAAGCAAATGAAGAAAGACAATTACAACTACAAGAACTATTACTAAAATTAACAAGTACAGCACTAGAAAGGAACACGGAAAAAGAGGAGACGTTTTCGCAAAATGCGGTGTGAAACGCGATAGAAACTTTCAAATACTCGATTGATGAAGACAAAAATTTTGGAGAATATTACAGGCGATATGAAGATATTTTTAATATCGACTGCCAGCATTGGAGTGAAAAGAAAAATTAAGGCTTTTGCTCAGAAAATTAGGTATGGACGAACACACTAAGTTTGTAGATTATATTCTTCCAAAAAAGACGAACGATGTAAGGCAGTGACAGGCCTCACTGAGCTATTTAGCCCAAAAATTTCGTTG